>OX438779.1:224021-259819 GCA_949316455.1 Acleris holmiana
GGGCAAGGCGCGTACAAATATGATAAAGTTGCTGAGCCGTCCTATCACCAAGGCGATTTCTTCTGCCAGCACGCTGCCTTACCCGCGCATGTTTATGTGCAACAGCTTGGCTCGCGAGCAGCTCGCCGCGCAGGGCGAGCATGCCTCAGGCTGAGCCGATCAGATTCGTACCCAGCTTAGTACTGAACAGCTTCGGAACCCTACACTGAGCATGGTCTGACATGCTCTTGCCCAGTTTTTTTCCTTATACAGTTTCTACTAACTAGCCGAGTGCCAAAATCACCACGAAAAGAGAACAAATGGAATAGCTTTACACTTTATATTATTTCAGTTCTTTATATTATCTCAAGTGGGTATGGGTTGATAAAATAATAAAAAATTATAATAATAATAATATATAATTATATATATATTGTGGGCATATAAACCGCGATATAAAAATGTTGTAACAAAAATTAAACTATCTTCAAATACTGACTTAGCTTCATATTCTTGATAAAGAAATCTCATTACTGCCCATGAAACACTAACAACTAAAGTTTTCCGATGATCATTTCTAGTCCTCATCATCAGTTTCTCTTCACCAAGAGCTCTTATGGGACTTACCGAAATTGCTGTATGTGTGTAACTTTTAAGGGGTTCCCTCGGTTCCTCATGGATCCCATTATTAGGCTCTGACTGGGGAACAATGGGACCGCCTTGAAAGTGTATGTGCTTTTTCAAACAAAAAATTATAAATGATTTAGTGATATACTTAGCTTCAGTTCTGTCACAAAAAAAGATAAATTGCATATTATATTATTGGCAAAGTATAATATTAACCTTAGCCAAGAAATTGAAGGTCAGCTGTTTTATGCAATCAATATCTTTGTGAATTTCTTTTGATCTCAAATTTGTCAAAACGAATATAACAGAACTGGATCCAGAGCTAAAAACTCCTGCCAATTTTTTGCAACTATAGAAATCCATATAGCACAGTGAAATGGATCACAAGGAAATCTACAAATTAACATTAAATTTATGACTATAAAAAAATATAAAGTAATAAACTACTACATAGACACACTATTGTGCAGCAAACAAATATTGATGATTGATGGTGTAAAACTAAAACTAATTATTCAGTTACAAATACTTAGTTATTTATTGTTTCATATTATGAATCAACTTTTACTTACCAAAAGTATGATATTCTGTCCAAGACCTACTTCTTACAGTAATACAGTTTTTGAAAACAATCGGCAATGTGACACAAGATATTGTTGATGTAGTTGAAAACAAACAAAATGCAAATAATCTCCCAATTTGAAGTGAGGCAGTATGTACTCAACCTCTTTTTTTTCTGTGACCAGTTATCTAGTTGAGTATTGTTGATCGAAGGATCCTTACAGTTTTTTTTTAAAACCTTGTGCATCCATATACTTTATCATGTGGAGATTTATATTTAGTCAACAAGAAAATGAATAACTTAAGCAAATTACAAGGAAACTTGGTTATTAAGTGTTACTAAAATAATGGCAACAGAAAAACAACTTCGTGTACATCTGTTGATCAACAATCATTCAGCCAAGGGAGTTTAACTTGTCTGTGCCAAGTGTCAGCCACCAGCTCCCTAGCGAGCAGAGTGCGGGTGTCAGCCGGAGGGGAGGAGGGAGATACCTGAATGTCCTCGCCGCGACAGCTAGTGGGTTCCAGGTCGCGGATCTCGTCCAGCAGCAGCTCCACCTCGTCCGTTGAGTACAGCTCGCTCACCGACACGTAGCGCGCCGCCGCCGCGTGCATCGCGCTCTACCGCGCCCGCCCGCTGCCCGCAGCCGCGCTCCGCCTGCACAGTGCACACCACACAACATAACCAACCATCCGCCAGAAGGACCTCACGCCACGAGTCACTGCCCACGGCCCACCCTACCTCTCCCGCACGACGACATCGAGGCTGCGTCTTGTTTTTGACCACATAATCCGGAGGCGCGGTTATCGTTTTACCCACGAAATCTAAACAATTTCAATCCAATGACGCTTTATGGGGACGCCATGTTTGTTATCATTTTTTGTCTATGGTCATTTGGGAAAAGAGGGGAGTGGTGCCATGTTTTAATTAATTAGGACCATGGATTTGCGATGGATACAAAACAAAAGTCAATTTATAATTTTTATATTTGTACTGAGTACCTACTGACGTTTGTATACCTTATTAAACATTCCTATCAAGGATAGAATTTTTAAACTACAAACTTTTTAGGTTTATAGTCGCTGGAGACTAAACCTTAAGGAATAAATCATTTGAGAGCGTGGTAAAACGGTCCAAAGAATGATAAAACAAACCGGCCAACTTACGGACGCCGTATTAGATTTGGTTTGACGACTTTGACGTTTATTTAACTGACTGATCGGTACGTTTTGTACGGGCGGGTAACAAAATAATAAGCACCGTAAAATGTTGTGTTTTATTTATTAATGTAATATTAACATAAACTCACTTTTGTTATGAATAACATTGATTACTATAAGATCATGTAATGCAAAGATCAGATGCTAGGGTACTGTTCCTTTGTTAGTTTTATTTTAAATGTTATCTGAGTTTACAAACTATAATAAAATTGACGGTAAGTTACGTAAAATGTACTTAATCAAATTGAAAAAACAATTGTTGCTTAATTTTGGTGATATCTACGACCTCTTACACTTCTCTGTACATAAAAATCTAAACATTTATCTACGATGCAATATTATGCGTAAATTATAACCTAAAACGTAAACAAAGTGTTCATTGGTGCAGATGCATATTCTGTGCACTATATGCAGCGACCTGGTGAACCAGGCCGAGAGCCTATACGTGACCAAGTGCGGCCACATCTTTCACCACCAGTGCCTAGCGCAATGGATAGAGAGGTACAGTACATTTCTTTCTTTACCATGTTTTTTTTAAATCTGTATGGATTATTTTGAGCCATTTCTGATGTACAGGATGTTTCAAAGGAGTAATCAAAGGAGATGCAGGTAAAGTGTCTTAGCAAACATTGGGTCTTATTTTGTTAAAACATTTTTGGCATAGTTATTTTTATGGTCAAGAGTAAGTTGTCCGTAAAAATTAACAAAATTATCAAAAAGATTTTTTATTTAAATGCAAATCTGTTTCATGTAAGTAGTCAGTCCTTAAGTTCTGTCACAAAGGTTTATTACAATTTAAAAAATCAATAAAAGATTTTTGCAAACCTGTAATAGTAGTACATCAATTGAAACCTCATTTTATATAGAATAAAAAGATTTGCTGACATATTGACCAGACTTTTATCTTTAGATTCTCATATAAATGTAATCCAAGCAACTAAAGATCTGCTTATACATCAGTCAATCTTCATGTCTCATTAAATTGACCTTACAATTTCACATCAATTTGCAGGAATACGAAAACACCAAATTTCATGCTTCATAAGCTAGTTTTTGAGTGTTATTAAAAATATAATGCCATTATGCATTAAGTCCGCCATTTGTACTTGTTTTTGTGCAATAATGATTAAATAAATAAATAAATACCAGTCTCTATATACTAGAGATGAGAGGCTTCACCATATCAAATAAGAAAGTTTCCTGGTTAACAAAGACTAAACCTTTAAAGCGTTTCCAAAAGGTAAAATTTTCAGAAAATTTGTGCGTGTTGTAATTGGTGCCGGCCGTGAATGTCAAAACATTGTATTAGAAATAGCGGCGACGATGTGAAATGATAATCAGTTCCTAAAAATTTGGCTTTGTTTTAAGCCACTTGAGGTGTTCTGAAACGTGCTCGCACATACATACAGCTAACTGGAGGCCATATCTAGCATTTAAGTGGAATTTGTTTTGATAAAATTTGGCGAATCCCAAGTGGTAAACTCAAAATAATCTTTACTGTAATATAATGAAACATTTGTCACACTGTTTTTTACTCCTTTCTAGATCAAAATCATGTCCACAATGTCGGAACAAAGTGACGGAAAAATGTATGTTCCGGATGTACCCCACGGTGTCCAACGAGAACTCGGGCGAGGACGCGGCGACGCTGCAGTCCCGGCTCGACGACGCCATGCTGCAGCTGCGGACGCAGCGCAGCAGCTTTAAGGAATTAGAGGACCGACTGACTGCTACTTCTACAGACTTGAATAAGAAAGAGTTAGTATACTTTAGTCTTGATGCTGGAATAGTACAGTACAACCAACCGCAGTTAGTAAACCATTTCCACTGAGTTCCAGGTGTAATTAAAATACGTACAAACCACCCTGCTCCGAGCACTGCTTGGGTGAAAAATCTAATTTAACTTTCAAGGTGAAGTAGCATACATTTATAATTATGTATTGCTTTAACATGAATAGTAACCAATGATGACATGTAGTCTGGTTTGCAACATTGTTTTTCGTGCAATAGATGTTTTGTAAGAGTGTGATATGTAGAGAGTTGCTGAAGGCGTCGGAGAAGCGGCTGGGGTCGCGCGAGGCGGCGGCGGCGGCGCTGCGCGAGCAGCTGCAGTACGCGCGCGAGCAGGCGCGCGACGCGCAGCGGCTGCGCGAGGACAACGAGCGCATGCACAAGAACATGCAGACGCTCAATGGGTAACCCTCTGTGTATTCGCTTTGGACTTATGATATACTTATCAGTATTAAGCGAGGTTGTGCATTTGACAGTAACAAAAGAGTCACAAACCTAAAGCCGTTTAGTGACTAATACGTCAAGACCTCTCACATCTTGTGTAGATGTATATCACAGCAGATACATTCTACAGTCTATCAACCCAAGCTTCAACTTGGGAGTTTTGATCATTCATGATGCGGAACAGGTGTATATTTTCCGTTATCCACACCCATTTAAGGCGACGGGGCGGGCAATTGACCTTGCTCATTCGGGCAGACGAGTAAAATTTTAATTCGCGCGCCATCTAACGAGTAAGCTCTGCGATCGACCACATATTGCTATTTGTCCAAGAGTCAGGCATGGATTTACTGTTAGATGGCGCTTCATTAGGCCGAGCAATATAATAAATTTGCGTTTTTCTATATACTATCTCAAATTCAGGAACGAATGTCAAAAATAGCTTTTTATCAAATAAGTAAATACATAAATAGTATTTTTTAATACGTAAAGATTGTTTCTTGAATAGCTGGCATGAATATTAGATCAAAGAAAAATTTGGTCTACTAGGATTGTGCGAGTGCTATCTTTTAGACAGTTTATATCTCGAACCAAAAATTTAGTTATGTACATACTTTCATTCCCTCTTTTCATGGTTTCGTGCCAGCTCTTTTAAAACGACCTCTACGTGATTACTATCTACTACAGTAGAATTATGTTGAGTTTACCACTGACAGATGGATTGCCTTCATATTAATCTCATACAAATAAAATACTTATTACTAAATCGGTAGACGTGGGTATTGAAAATTGAAAATTAAATTAAGGCAAACTCTCTGTCAATGGTAAACTTACAGGGCCTCCATTCTACTGCGTTATAACGATATCGCGTTTGACGTGTTTTAGAATCGTTTATGTCACAGTCGCCATTATTGTAAATGACAAAAAAGTTATCACAACGTTGACAATACGGAAACAGGTCAAAAACGATATCGTTATTACCGTGTAGAATCGCAGCCCTGTAATCGTACTACTAGTCTGTTACGATACAGACGCAATGAGTGAGCTAGAAAAAACAAGATGTGCTAGCCATACCCGACAGGGCTGAGATTCTACACGGTAATGTCGTCATTACCGTGTATCTAATTTTACTTGGTTCCGTATTGTGAACGTTTTGATGACTCTTATAATTATCATTGACAATAATGGAGACTGTGGCATAAACCTCAAACGCGATTTCGTTATAACGCAGTAGAATAGAGGCCCAGGAGTAGGGGAATAAACTTTTTCAATAATACTAGGTACTTTAAAAGTATTCAAATATTTTATTTTCGACGTGGTCTACGGCAAGGCGGCGATTCGTCGAGAATTTCGTGGTCCGGTTTTCTCTTTTTTTGGGCTTGTTTTTTCTTTCCTTTAAGCTTCATAGCTTTCATTTTCTTATTTTTTCTTTCTTTTTCTGTTCCTTCATGGCCCCTATTATATAGTCTGGATCCCTTATTGCCATTTTTCGGGTAAACCTTGGGTCGATAATTTCTCGCAGTAAACAATCTTTTTTTTACATGTTTTTTATACAAAGTTTTTGGACATGGGAACTAGGCCAACAGCAGCTGATAAATCAGTACGCTGAGTGAATCCACATCCAATGGCCACTGTGCCTGCTACTGCACTAGTATTGAGATCCATTACATCAGTAGGGATATCATTGTTCATTTGAAATGTCATATTGCACATTTTGCACTTAAGTGCATATAGTGAGATGAGCCCACTCCGAGTTTGCGATATAATTTCAACTGCTTGTAACCCGCAATTCAACGGGCCATGGGACGATATTTCTTGCAATTGAGTAAAAAACTGCAATACATTAACTATTCTTCTCCCATACTTTGTTTCATTGCTTTTGTCACTGAAATAGCAGATTAAAAAACATAAGTATACAATCATGTTCATAATTGATTCAAAATTAATTATTACGGCATATAATTAAAGAGCAGATTAAATTGTATTATGTTAATTTGGAGAGGTGGCCCATGTAGTAGACCGGTCAGTATGGGCAAGTCTGAAACTGTAAGATATACAAAGATCTGTTCTTAGGATCCATATCATCGATTTTAGTGACAAGAAAAACTGCATGCCTAGATTTAACAAACACTAGTAGGTACTCAGTTTGGGAAACAAACCCGGAAGTTTTAAAAAGTTAAATTTGCATTATTTCTAATTAGATATCAATTGTGTAGGACTTAAGCAGTAAATGTTACTATGAAATATGTTATCTAAAATGAATAAAATGCATTGTTCACCATATCCTTTAAAGATAAAAAAGATAACAGATAAAAGTTGTTTATTCAGTAAGTAGGCCGCACGGGCACTTTTAAACGTCAAAATTCTACCAGCGGTTCCCAAGAGGAGACCAATGCTGAGAAGAAGCGCCACAAGACTCAACAGTCAGTATTTTTTTTTAATATTGCTTATGACAATGATAGAACTTAACCTAGCATTATATCAACCAATTAATAAAATTTCAAAATATATACATCATGCACAGTTAAGCAGGAAAACGTGTCGAAACTTCTAATAAACACAGGAGCAAATAAATAAAATAATAATAATATTTATACCTACCCATGGCGGTGCAAAACTAAATGAAAAAAAATATTAAATAAAGTTTTGATACATTCTCCTACAGAAACACAGAAACCATGTCCCCAAGACTAGATTGTTAGTAAGCTACGTTATGTATCTAAGTATCAATCTAGTTATGTTACGTTATGTATCTTAGGCCAAGCATTTTTGTCTGTTAGATAATCCTCGACCCTATAGTTTAATTCAATTTAGTAGGTGTTTGAAATGACAACCAACACAAATTCGACACTTAAAGATACAAAACGCAATAGTAAAATCTAACCTGAACGAGTTCAATTTTGTATAAAAAAAATGGCTGTACTTTCAAACACCTACTAAATTAATAAATATCACAGGAAAATGTCACACAAATTGACCTAGTCCCAAACTAAGCTCTAGGCTTGTACTTATGGATACTAGACAACAATAAAGAGAAATATATACCCCCCATGTTGTTGCCGGGTTAGAATAGTGCCACTCCATGTCTTCCTGTGGATGTTGTGAGAGGCGACTAAGGGAATAAAGGCTTGTAGTACTGTTAGGTGATGGGCTTGCGACCTGTCACTAATACACTGGTAAACATCTTAGCCTGACTATGCAAAATGTGGTTAGGTACAGAATTATTAACAAGTTTAGAGTTGTTGGTATTCTGTTGCTCTGCCTACCCCACTCTGGGAATAAAGGCGTGACGTTATGTATATATGTAGGTATGTATGTAAATATATACTTAAATACATAGAAAACATCCAAGACTCGTGCTCATCATACAAATGTTTCATAGTAACATTTACTGCTTAACACCTACACAATCAATATTAAAATAGAAATAATGTATGTTTTATTTTCCAAAACTTTTGCTTATGATTCCCAACCAGAGATTTAGTTCTTTTAAATATATGAATGCAGTTTTTCTTGGCAATAAAATCATGTCTTATAGTTTCATACTTGCCCAAACTGACCGATCTACATTGGCCATCCTGTATAGCATGTATATTCACAATATATATTTTTCTTACTGTTCAGAACCATTGGATATATTATCACCATACACTACATCAAAATCATTATCAAAATGACCATGACCAGATGTCGACCTGCAACAATAAAGAGAACTAAATAAATATAATAAATAAATAAATATCAGGGGACAATTTCACACAAATTGACCTAGTCCGAAACTAAGCTCTAGGCTTGTACTATGGGTACTAGACAATGGTAACATACTTAGATAGAGAAATACCTACATAGAAAACAACCAAGACTCAGGAACAAATACTCATGCTCATCACACAAATATTTGCCCTTACCAGGATTTGAACCCAGGACAGCTGGCTTTGGAACTAGTTTAGTAGTTTGTAATAGATCATAGATCAAACAAAACATACAGAAGTTTACAAATCTACCTTTGTATAATGCCAAGTATAAAGAACCATTCATACACTCTAAACTTTCTTTATTATGTTAGACGTACTTAAGAGAAAAAAGTATTAATTTAAAGATGTCTAAAGTATAAGTAAAAACTGGATTATGATTTTCAATATGAATGGTAGAAGGCCTAAAACAAAAATTAAAACTTATATTTATAGTAACTGCCAATCCAAGTATAATAAAAGAGCCAAAAACTCTCATAGTTGGTAAATCAATTATGCTATTCCCAGTTGATACACTGCTGCCCATGTGAAACCCGCAACCATGAGGTCTTTATGTAGGCACGTAAGTAATGTACTTTACTTTTGAAATGCATATTATGGACACTTTGTAAGTACTTACTGTACAGCGGAATCTCGCTGCTGTTTAGCTTGTTGCCCACATCGACCGCGACGTTTCCGAAGCAACTTGATTGAGGCAGAAGGTTTTCTGCCCCGCTTATGCCCCATTTTCACACGTATAAAACACGAAGTTCAATCAAAAGAAATAATTAACACAATTGAAACCAAACAACGCAAAGGACAAAATATAAAAAAAACTACAGTAGCTACTTGTTCGCACGGAATAGTAGAACTAGAACGCAACTGACTGACTCACAACTGAAAGTAGTGACAACTGACCGTAGGAGCAAAACAAAGTTTGAAACATTCAAACTGTCAACCAAGGAAACAAATACATCCAACGATCTGGCAACGCCGCGGCCGGCCGCCACACGCCAACCCAAACCGAGCTCGCAACGTCGCTTTCATCGCTTTGAAGTTTTGAGTACCTAGGTACCTATATACGTAGTTATAACTTTTACGAAATTTTACTGATCCAACGTGAATGCAAGTTCAAATCCATTATATAACACTAAAAACAATTTTTATTCAAATTATTTTAGCTTTTGTTTAAAATAGTTTTGTTTATTTTTTGAGTATTTTAAACTCTTTTTTTTTAGTTTGTATATATTTTTTTTGGCCACATTCAACAAAATGCTTCAAAACGCCTAGTCATAGTATAAGAGCAAACATTTAGTTGATTGTTTCATTAGGAGCATATATGTTTTGAGTATATAACATGGAAATTCTTATTAAAACTAATAATATTTCAGCTCACGCCACACATTAAGCCTTTAAAAAGAAGTGTGGAAAGTTTGGCAACAGACTAAATCGCCCAGCCGGAATAAAACCAATATAAACTTTTTAAAAACGGTTTATTCAAAGTTGTATATAGAGCTTACTATGAGTAAGATAACTATATAAATGAGCTAGAGCCAAACTTGAGGATATGTGTCTTCAGATTGTTATCATTTAAACCTACCACTTCCTATAGTTTTACCAAGAAATTTATCCGAAAACACCTCGAATTCATAATTTTGCCGTACCCTTCGCCTTAACCCCTACCATTTTTGCCATTTACATACATACATAACATCACGCCTTCATTCCTAGAGTGGGTTAGGCAGAGCTACAGTAACTGCATTTTGCACAATCAGGGCCAAGAAGTTCTTACTATTTAATATACATAATTATAACGCAGTGAAGCGTCATGCACTCCAGCTGGAGCAGCGGCGCACGCTACGTCGCTGTGGGATTCCAGCACACGCGGGCACAAATTCGCACAAATTCAATTTCGAATTATTTATTGCATATCACATTTCTAATGAATTACAGATGGAATGACTATCAGGTGCAAGAGCACATCAACATTTTAGAAGGATAACTAAACCTATTATATGTAGGTTTAGGTACACACGAAGACACTGTTAACTGACCACCCGTAGACTTTAATACATTGCGATAAGGTTTATGTTTGTTTGTAAATGTACAGTTAACAGTGTCTTCGACTGAACATTCTCATAAGCTCAAAAAGTTAACATAACAAAACATAACATTTGCTGACTAGAAATAATTTTAAAAGTTTAATAAATAGCGTTGATCTCTTGAAGTTCTTAATGGAATTTGGTAAATGGTTGTATACATATTTGAATTATCATATATTAAGAGCTTCGTATCGTATCTAGTTCGTAGTTATTTCTACGGCTAAGCAGTAAAAGCATTAAATGACGTCAGTAACAGGCGTCTAGAACAATTGATCCACGTCGTTTACGCGAACGACGAATTGTTGTAGACGTACCGCAATTAACACGCTGCACACGCTGCACACGCGTGCAGCGTATGCGTGCGTGGCGGCGTTAAGTGCGGCCTCGGCGGCGCGGTGACCTCGCTGGTGCGGTGTCCGCAGGCTGCAGAAGGTGCTGAACGCGACGGCGGAGGAGGTGGAGGGCATGCTGCGCGACTACTCCGACGTGCGCACCGTCGCCGTGTTCGCCGCCGCGCTCAAGCGGTCAGTGCCTCGCACACACCACAAACGATTGCTAAAATCACATTAATTGATTGATTGTTACATGAACGTATTGTAAAAAAGTGCGGCACATTAAATAAAAAAAAAACATTTATTCAATACCTTAAAAACGATCCATTGATTTTTAATAACCGTGATCAGCAGCATATAATAATGTTTTAAAAACTGACTCCTTCATCCTTATTCCACAATGATACCTACTCTCTCAGATCTGACATACAACTGTCCTGTATTTTAGAGATTCTTGGTATTACAAACTGCTATTTGGCATCGTTAGACATTTAAATAACTTCGACAAAGTTGAATTACATATACGGGTACATGTAAAGCAAAAGTAAATTATTTTTTTTATTATAACATTAAGGGAGTTGTCATGGATAGCTCTTAGAAAAACATTATTTACAAGTTATCACCAATTTTTAGATTTTTAATATAAATCTGCAAATTACCTAATTTGCAAAGAACTAACGAAGTAAAGTGTTATTTTTTACTAAAAATAATCTACCAAATACCTTTTTTATGGCATTGAGAAGGCAAACGAGCACACAGGCCACCTGAAGTTAAGAGGAAACTGTGACCCATAGACATTCGCGTCCACAAAACTGCAATCCTAAGACTGCCTCTATGCTAGTTATTACCTAACTTTAAATAGAAAATTCGTTTATTCTTGTTGTTGTTCGAGATAGTTTTTTGTGTTTGAGTAACGTGTCGGCACCCTACTCTCAGTATGGCCGCACATGGTCTTGCCCGGTTTTATAAAAGAATGATGTTGTTTATGGAGCTTGATGTGTTAGGTAAAGCCACTATGTGCAGGGCGCTGTGCGACTCGGAAGGCAAGAAGCGCGAGTGGCGCGCGCGCCAGCTGGCCGCCGCGCAGGACTCCGCCGCGCAGCGCGCGCGCGCCGACGACGAGGCGCACAAGCGAAGGTTCGTCACTCATCTTCAACATTTTACTCAAAAAAAACACCAACTTTCGTAGTCTCGTTTTTTTTTATTTCCACGTAATGAAACAATCTTTATATGAAAATGAATCTTCGTGCAAGTTAGAGCGCGGTACAAGCGATAGAGAGGCACGATCGACCTAAGCTTTGGCCTATCAATGTTTTTTATGACGCTTTTTTTTTTTTTTTTGACGGACCTACGTAGCCTCTGATGGCTTTGACTACTTCGCCGGAGAGAGGGCGGACTCCTGATGGGAGTCCACGCTGTAAAAGGGTTTTTACACTAGCATGCCTAAGGGCGCCCCTATTGGGCTGACCTCGGGCTTAGGAGAATTTCAATCGAATTGGTTTTATGCTACCAACGCTTCGGAAATTTTACGTTAGACCAGACTGAAAAGAAGCGTCTTTTTATGACGCTATCACGTAAAATTACCGTCCGTAAACCAATTGATTGTCGATCGGGTCGCCACTTTGCCGAACACATGGTTGAGAGAGGTGATGGCTGAGATACGCGTCATACTCGTGAACGGGTGCTGTTTGTGGGGTCCGGTCTGTTCACGTCTGCAAGGACTGGTTTTTCAGTTTATCATTCTAGTCATGGATTTTGACGTAGAGACCTCGTCGTGTTGTTCTCCTAGACTCATTAATCTCATTATTTTTACTTTAATGTAATTAGTTTTACATTTGTATAGTTTTCATTTGTTCTAGCTTTAATAACTATTATTTATTACTTTATAAAGTAGGTGTAACTTACTTTTAAGTAGGTAGTACTGTACTTTATGTTTGAAAAAACGACCTTCTGCTGGAGTTTCTTGTGATATTATTATTACCGACGTGTAAAAGAGCCCCATGGGGGGCCTATTTACTAGAGTTGCCGCGAATAGTCGAATACCAAATTAATCGCCATTCACTTTGGCGAATAGTCGAATAAATCGACATTACTATTCGACATAAAAAAAAATTAAACACATTAAAAATATTTATAATTTCTTCTAAGGTTGTGAATAAAGAAAACAATAAAGTTAAAGAAATCTGTTTCATGTTATACACACCTACATATATATGTAGTAAATTTAATTTTCAATTTTTAAATGCTGGCAAGTGGCAACACTTTTCTTGTACATAGTTTACGGGGAATACCCCGTTTTGTATAACCCAGCGTTTGTTATTGTAGGGGATTTCCCGCTCAATCAATAGTATACGCTTGTGTTTAGGATAGGCGGCATGCATTTGTTATTTGATTTTTGACATCGGTTGACGTTTTTTTAACTCATTCGTTTTTTGTTCGATAAAAGTTTATTTTAGACGACTATTCGCCGAATGCCGAATAATACTAGCTATTATTCGGTATTCGACGAATATAAAAAAAATGACGAGTAATACCGAATAATAGCGAATATTCGCGGCAACTCTACTGTTTACTGAATAAACATTTTGATTTTACTAACAACAGTTTTTTTAAACAATTTAATTACGTTTTACGAGCAACTCACACTTGACCAAAAAATGTAATACGCCAAATTTATTGTCACAAAAAAAGACTTAATGTTCCCTAAATCAGTTTCCCTGTCATATGGTTTCGAATTTCCCCATATTGTCCCAGGTAAAAGAAACACTCTGTATAATTATTAGGGCTAGTTGTTTTGATAGCAGTACGGAGGAAGGTGAACGAGGTAAAGACTCGATTAGCACAGGCTGTCCGCTCAGATAACTTTTTCCATCTAGTTCGTGATAGTAGAGACGCACTAAGCAACGCAAGTGAGGAAATACAAGAAATATTGACTGATGGCATGTAGGGTTTTCTGAATATATAATTACACCGGCAAAATTAGCGGAAGAAAAAAAAGAGGTGTAATTTTTAACGTATCAATTTTACGTAATAAAAACATCAAAATAATATTGCCGGTGAGTGTAGATAGACCATGGACGTGCAATCTCCACACTGCAACTAAGTCGCCATCTATGATGAAAATAGAGAACTAGTCATTTAAACTGGAGTCAGCAGGTTAGTCGGTGGATTTTTCTGATCGGGTAGGTTAAATAGTTGTACGAGGGTCAAACTGAAAGTTTCGGGAATAGAAAAAAATATGCAGTTAAATTGAATAAAAGTATTTTTATTGTTTTTTAAAGTATTCTCCTTTATATTTTATGCACTTTTCCATGCGATCAAACCAGTCATTAAAGACTTATTGAAGTCTGAAGTAGGGGTCGACAAAATGGCCATTTTAAAAGCCTCCACTGCTGCTTCCGGCGTCTGAAACCGCTGACCACGCAACTTATCCTTAATTTTGGGGAATGTGAAAAAGTCATTGGGGCTTAAGTCGGGGCTGTATGGAGGATGGTTGTTTCCGAGCTCAGTTGTTTTTCGAGCGGTATGAGGGCTGGCATTGTCGTGGTGAAGGATAATGCGGCGACTAGGGTTTTTTTTCGGAGTTCAGCAAAGATACTCGGCAAACAAATAGTGGTGTACCAATCGGCATTGACCGTTCTACGATCTTCAAGAGGAATAGTAGCCACGTGACCCGATTTGGAGACAAACGTAGCCACTATCTTTTTGGCCGTGCTGCGAGAACGAATAACTTTTTTCGGCTTGAGCTCATCTTCGTAGACCCATACTCGAGATTGGTTTTTATTTTCAGGCTCATATGCATATATCCAACAGTTGTCACCGGACTGCATTTGAGCTTCCTCCATTGAATTTATTCAAAGTTCTGAGGTTTTATGTGTTTTCTATGGATGGATATGTGATGGCATGTCTATCTATGGGAAACGGGTAAAACAAGTTGGGTACATATCAAATGTGAAAGTAAGTGCAGTACTTCGCCAATAAACACTATGTTTGGCGAATTTATATATAAATAAAATGTACCTATATTTTCTTGAAAATAAATTAAAAAAAAAAAAACCAATTGACACGAGTCGTTTTCTGCTCCTCAGACAATAAGTGAGGGATCCAACGGGAAAACAACTTTCGCACGCCTAATTGTTCCTGTAAAATGATTTGTATCTGACTCATTCCAATGCCCAAACACTCTTGAATCTCCCGATATGACACATGTCGGTCTTCCTTTATCAGCTGACGCACAGCATCGACGTTTTCTTGCGTGTCTGCCGATTTTGGTCGACCTTCACGCACGTCGTCCGTGAGGGATAGACGGCCACGTTGAAATTCTGCATACCACCTGTATATTGTCGTCTTTGAAGGTGCTTCATTACTAAAAGCAACAATCATTCGGTCTCCACATTGTTTTTGTGATAATCCACTTTTAAAGACGTAATAAATCATAGCTCTTAAATTTTCACGGGACAATTCCATTTTCAGCAGCGACTCGACAACTTCAAAAAACAATTGAAACCGAACCATCGCTTTTTTTTCTATGTGGCCAGTGACTGTGTGTTAAAATAATGAAACTTTTGAGATAACAAATGGTATGATATGTGTCAAAAATATGTTTCTAAGTATTAGATTTCCGAAACTTCCAGTGCAGCCCTCGTAATGAAAATGTTTGGCGTTTTGCAGTGAACTAGAAGAAAAACTAGTAAAGTTAGAGCGCAAATACGAGGCCCTGACGCACAAGCGGAAAGCGAGTGCGGAGGAGGAGGGGCACGCTGCCAAGCTGCCGCGCGCCGCGCGCGCGCCGAGCGGGTCCCCCCCCGCGGGCACGCCCCGCCAGCCGCGCCCGCGCAGCCACCTCGACGCCGATCACAGCTTTGTATGTTCTCACGTTACTCATCCAAACTTCATTTTTAATTATTTATTTTCCTCTAGAATAATATATAAAAAACGTTTTTGTCCGCCTCTAGAGCGGCCAGTATTAAACTTCATTCGAGATGAAGTTTTAGACCTCGTCCGCGATTTTGTGTAAATTGGTATAAAATGATAGGAGTTCAATGCAGTTTTCAACAGGAGGTACAGCAGTTTCGGAGCCTATTCAATGCAAACAAACAAACAAAACTTTCCTCTTTATAATATTAGTGTAGACAGGGTTGTTCGACGTCCATTATTTTCTCGTTTTTTCATATTCCTAATTTATCATACTCTCTTTTCATCATGTTCGCGTTGAAGCATATTCCTGATTCATCATACTCGCATTTCATCATTTTTGCGTTTCATCATACTCGCATTTCATCATGTTCGCGTTTCATTATATTTCTGATTCACCATACTTGTTTTTTGTCATGTTCGCGTTTCATCATACTCGCATTTCATCATGTTTGCGATTCATCATATTCCTGATTCATAACACTCGCTTTTCATCATGTTCGCGTTTCATCATGTTCCTGATTCACCATACTCGCATTTCATCGTGTTCGCGTTTCATCATATTACCCCCTCTAAAAAGACTTGTTTATAATTCGGTAACCACATTTTGCACTATCAGGCTAAGAAGTTTACTAGTGTATTATTAGAATTATTACATATTATTTCTGAAAATTAAAACTGATAGTGATATTATCACAAAAACTTTGGAATAAAGAGTTTAGAACATGACTCAACTTTCCCTCCTAAATACTGCGCTTATAGTTGCCACTCAAGAATGCGTAGAACCATTTTTTTGCCAAACTATAGCAAACTATTTTTAATTGTTACCACACGCACACTTGAGCTGCGCACACTTATTACCGGAGGGCGGAATTCTCACGCCAAAAATTTAAGTCTATTTTCATTTCATAGGGATAGAACATAGTATTTTATCGACTATCGACAAGGCCAGGTATACAAAATACCTCCTATCGATACATTATACTATTTATACTTAAGCAGAATAATTTACCAATATAAATAATGCCCTACTCTTTAGATTAGTATAGTTTTATGTCTTTTAGATTAGTATAGTTTTAGGTAAATGTAGGTGTAGTTTTCATTATTATTGTATAGTTCTACCTATGTCTAAGATTTAGTTTTCTTTATAGCTTAATTTTATTTATTATTTACCGTTAATAAAGACATATTTTAGAAAAAATAAAATAATATTTACAAATTCAATCTTAAAGCTTCACGTATTGTTCAAAACAATAGCTAAAGGCGTATGAAGAATGACATTTACATTTGAAACATAAAATGGTAACTAAAAGAACAAAGAGGTTAGTGATAACACAATATCGATAACTGGAAAAGTCAATTAAACAAAATGTTCTATCCCTATGACATTTAAATTTATGTCTTGAGAATTCCGCCCTGTGCTTATTACTGACGAAGAAAGTACATAGTGATAAGAAAAGTGTGCGGAGTGGCAGCAGCCAGAAATAGATATAGTAGCGAGTTGGGTGCGCAGGACACGCTGGTGGTGAGCGCCGAGAGCTCGGAGTCCCCGTACCTGCCGCTCCAGCGCAGCGGGCTGGCGCTGTGCGCGCTGCAGCAGCGCGCGCCTCCCGCCCTCAAGGTTAGATGGGAGTAGATAGAGTAGCGAGTTGGGTCGCAGGACACGCTGGTGGTGAGCGCCGAGAGCTCGGAGTCCCCGTACCTGCCGCTCCAGCGCAGCGGGCTGGCGCTGTGCGCGCTGCAGCAGCGCGCGCCTCCCGCCCTCAAGGTTAGATGGGAGTAGATAGAGTAGCGAGTTGGGTCGCAGGACACGCTGGTGGTGAGCGCCGAGAGCTCGGAGTCCCCGTACCTGCCGCTCCAGCGCAGCGGGCTGGCGCTGTGCGCGCTGCAGCAGCGCGCGCCTCCCGCCCTCAAGGTTAGATGGGAGTAGATAGAGTAGCGAGTTGGGTCGCAGGACACGCTGGTGGTGAGCGCCGAGAGCTCGGAGTCCCCGTACCTGCCGCTCCAGCGCAGCGGGCTGGCGCTGTGCGCGCTGCAGCAGCGCGCGCCTCCCGCCCTCAAGGTTAGATGGGAGTAGATAGAGTAGCGAGTTGGGTCGCAGGACACGCTGGTGGTGAGCGCCGAGAGCTCGGAGTCCCCGTACCTGCCGCTCCAGCGCAGCGGGCTGGCGCTGTGCGCGCTGCAGCAGCGCGCGCCTCCCGCCCTCAAGGTTAGATGGGAGTAGATAGAGTAGCGAGTTGGGTCGCAGGACACGCTGGTGGTGAGCGCCGAGAGCTCGGAGTCCCCGTACCTGCCGCTCCAGCGCAGCGGGCTGGCGCTGTGCGCGCTGCAGCAGCGCGCGCCTCCCGCCCTCAAGGTTAGATGGGAGTAGATAGAGTAGCGAGTTGGGTCGCAGGACACGCTGGTGGTGAGCGCCGAGAGCTCGGAGTCCCCGTACCTGCCGCTCCAGCGCAGCGGGCTGGCGCTGTGCGCGCTGCAGCAGCGCGCGCCTCCCGCCCTCAAGGTTAGATGGGAGTAGATAGAGTAGCGAGTTGGGTCGCAGGACACGCTGGTGGTGAGCGCCGAGAGCTCGGAGTCCCCGTACCTGCCGCTCCAGCGCAGCGGGCTGGCGCTGTGCGCGCTGCAGCAGCGCGCGCCTCCCGCCCTCAAGGTTAGATGGGAGTAGATAGAGTAGCGAGTTGGGTCGCAGGACACGCTGGTGGTGAGCGCCGAGAGCTCGGAGTCCCCGTACCTGCCGCTCCAGCGCAGCGGGCTGGCGCTGTGCGCGCTGCAGCAGCGCGCGCCTCCCGCCCTCAAGGTTAGATGGGAGTAGATAGAGTAGCGAGTTGGGTCGCAGGACACGCTGGTGGTGAGCGCCGAGAGCTCGGAGTCCCCGTACCTGCCGCTCCAGCGCAGCGGGCTGGCGCTGTGCGCGCTGCAGCAGCGCGCGCCTCCCGCCCTCAAGGTTAGATGGGAGTAGATAGAGTAGCGAGTTGGGTCGCAGGACACGCTGGTGGTGAGCGCCGAGAGCTCGGAGTCCCCGTACCTGCCGCTCCAGCGCAGCGGGCTGGCGCTGTGCGCGCTGCAGCAGCGCGCGCCTCCCGCCCTCAAGGTTAGATGGGAGTAGATAGAGTAGCGAGTTGGGTCGCAGGACACGCTGGTGGTGAGCGCCGAGAGCTCGGAGTCCCCGTACCTGCCGCTCCAGCGCAGCGGGCTGGCGCTGTGCGCGCTGCAGCAGCGCGCGCCTCCCGCCCTCAAGGTTAGATGGGAGTAGATAGAGTAGCGAGTTGGGTCGCAGGACACGCTGGTGGTGAGCGCCGAGAGCTCGGAGTCCCCGTACCTGCCGCTCCAGCGCAGCGGGCTGGCGCTGTGCGCGGTCAGGTAAGAAAAACTAGATTATTATGCGTATATGTATGTAGAGTCGGGTCAAATCTTGCAAGGAAGATTTGAGCCACTCACCGGGGACCGATTGAGCTGCAATGTGATACACCTACGTAATTTCAATGAAAATACAATAATATGGCATCATCGAGCTAGCCTGATGATGGAGCCGGTAGGTGGCGACAGGATCTCCGCTATACTTAGAGTAGAACTACCGTGTTTGTACTCATTAGGTTGGTCTTGATAAGTAGTACTAAATAACTTTGCAATAAAATTACAGTCGGCAAGAAAATATTGTTACAAAAATTAAGTTTTTGCAGAAACTTAACGAGACTTACTATTTCTTTGAATAAAAGTTTTTAAGACTTCTCTAATATAACAGATTTCTTAGATAAAATTCATGTTTAGGGCTTCTATTTCCTGCGATTCCCACATGCAACACCTTAAGGCCAACTCAATGATTTAACTAATTACTTTCATTACTCAACGGAGCTCTGTGTATTCCAGAGCGTTTCGCTTTTCGGCCATAATAAGCAACTAATAATCGTAATTTTCCTAATCTTACTTACGAATTAAATAAATATGTATGTTAAGTCGTGAAGTTGAGCCTCTCTCGCAGCCCTCGGAGTTCGGGTTGCTGCAGTCGTCGCGGCCGGCGCGCAGCATCTTCAGCAGCGCGCCCAAGCCGCGCCTAGACCTGGACGCGCTGGACGCGGTGCGCGCGGACGCCGACGTGTCGTACGACGGGCTCGGCGGGCACGCGCGCCCCGACCCCTTCCCCGCGCCGCCCGCGCGGCCCCCGCCCCGCGGGTCCGTCCCGCGCGTCGGGACCAAGCACCGCCTCAAGAAGTTCGACCCGGCCGGCAGCCAGGACATCTCCAAGATGTTCAGCAAACTGCACGACCTCTGACCCGATAGATAGGCGTTTCTTTCCAGCGGTTGGTCTCGGCCCCCTTAGTTGAACTGAGTGTACCTAGACTTGAGAGTATTCATCCGCAATCTTCCTTTCACGAGTTCGAGGGAAGCCCGCATAGCGGGGCTTATATTTTTGAACATTATGCCCTTTGGGCACAAAAGACAATCTGATATAATCTGATATGATTGATTTCCCTAACTTAAGTACTGATTGTGCGATTCGTAAACTTCATGAATCAACACCCACTCTTGAGTCTGTAACACTCATTTCGGGCAGCCTCAAGAAACCTCGACTTTATTTTAGTGGAAATTGGTATTACTGTTGATGGAAAAAAAAAACCACCTAAAGTGCGAGATAAGTGCTCGGACCAGCCCACTATTTCACCATCGTGACAGTGAAAGTTGACGGGTGACATTGTTGTGTACAAAGTCCAGCTTAAATTAATCTGTGTTGTAAAAACTTATTAACTCTGTATATTACAGTTACACCGAACGAATTGTCACCTAATATTGTCAGATGGTGGATTAGGGGGCAGGTTGAAAGATTAAATGGCCACGATAATTAATATACAGTCCACGTTCACGGAACATCGGTAAGATTGAACTTTCGAATGGACACGCGTCTAATTGATCTTATTGTTTATTTGATGTAGGTATTGTGCCTTTGAGGTTACGCTTGAAAAAAATAATATTTGTACAGTTGCCATCAAATATATTAAAGCAGATAAAGAAGTCAAATACATAAATCCGAATACGCTGTAACTCTTTACCTATAGATTCGAGTTGAGATATTTTTCAGCACGCAGCAGACTGCGTGCGATATAGTTGATGGCGCATGTACTAGAGGTAAAATGGCACCCTGACCCACCATAGAACCGTGTCACAACGACGGTCTAAATCAAAATCGCCGATTGTACCTAGTGGACAATGGAGTTTTGCTTCTTTTTCTACCTTTTTGAAATTGAATGATGAATGTATGAATTATAATTAGACGCAGCGGTGCTGCATTTATGCCTTATGAAGTGTTGCGGTGATTTATCAGATGTATTGTTTTGTTATTAATTGTTAAGCATAACTGTTGTTCAAAAACTGAAGACTGATTATAAAATCACAATAAATCGTACTAATTTATAAAACTGTGTTTTGGTGCACTTTGTGTATAGTCCCCGACACCAACAAAACAGGAGCCATCGGTGGTGCGGTAAGAGGCGAGGGACGGTGTACAGTCTCACTGTACATTTTTCCGTTTACGTTGCGACCTACTTTGGGCCGCCCGATAGCATTCAATATAAGGTAACGTTTTAGGTAATATTTTAGTGCATAACTAACTAGCTTACAATACGCATCAACTATTAACTATTTTACTGTAACTTTTATTACGTCAATAAATTAACATAAAGTGATCAATCTTTCTCTGCACTCCAACAACTATCTACATAACTAAAACAGCAGTGTACAGTATCAACTGGACTGTACATTTTATGGTCCTTCGAACTAACACGGTATTTTGGACGTTTGTGTCTCTGTTGCGGTAGCGATCGGTTTGCTGGCCTCCCACAAGCGGGTCTCACCAGTGAATTGAGAAGGCGCAATATCGTGATAGAGTGCAGGCGTGCTGAATACCTCCAACGACCATCCCACTCGGGCGCACGTGAGTAACAGTAGTGTCAAGTTGCAAACGTGAAGAAGGATTGGGAAGAAGACTCTACAACCCTGTGTCGTAAACCAACCAACTGAACAACTATCGACGGAACTACTGGGGAAAACTCTCCGAACTATATCTACTAATCAAACTTATAAGAAGACTTACCGTACAACATGAGCAAGCTTCAACAACAACAAGAAAACTTTGAAAGCATCAAAAATTTTTGTGCCAACTACAAAAAGGACGGCGCGTCTAGAAAAACTCCAGATTATCTAAATAGCCGGCTGACAACTCTCGATGCCCTTTGGGCGGATTTTGAAAATCTTCATGTGGCTCTCCACAAGGAGGTTGAAGATAAGAGCATCAACTACTTTACAGAAGAGATATACGAGAAAACAAAAATGATGTATGAGTCAACTAAATCTCATATACTGGGCTTACTGCATAAACTACCCGAACAAAATAGCTCCGTAAAATTTGATTTGACGGGATTGTTGGACGCCACAGTCACAACTGAACTAGGCGACGATGTTCAACTTTTACTTGGCAAACAAGAGTGCAACTTCAAAGCTCTAGATCGTGCAATGTCAAAAATAACTATTCTGGCCACAAACGAAAAATGGGAGTTAGAAGACAATCTCAACATCTTAAAGCTGAAATGGGAACCTATTGACACGCTCCATTGGGAAATAGATGGATTACTTAAAGGCTCTTATGAAAAATATTACACCATGTTCGTTAACATCGAAAGTAAATACGATAAAATGCGTAGACAACTTAGCAGCAAGATTTGGTCAACTATACACTACCAGCAAGCTGCGCCGAGAATGCAGATTCCAGAATTTTCAGGAAATTATAAGCAATGGATTTCTTTCAAAGATCTTTTCATAGAGGTTATTCACAACAATCCAACTATCAACAAGGCTCAAAAGATGCAGCATCTCAAAACCAAGCTGACAGGAGAGGCAGAACGATTGGTCCAACATTTGACCATAAGCGCCGAAAACTACAACGCATGCTTGGACATACTTAACCAACGCTACGATAATCGACGCCTACAATTTATTTCCTTCATGAACACCATGCTGCAACAACCGAACATACAACAACCCGATGCCTACAACCTGAAGAAAATGCATGACGTAATAACTGAATGTTTGAGCGGACTGTCCAACATTGGGCTAGATACATCTACGTGGGGTCCGATCATTGTGTATTTAATGACACAAAAACTTGACTCAAACACTCACAACGAGTACGTGAAGGAACTTCATGACCACAGAGAGGTTCCGGTCTTGAACGATTTTTTGTTTTTCTTAGAAGGCAAATTCATGGCATACGAAACCATGAAACGCCCCAAAAAAGACGCCGTCATGCAGCAAAAACCAACTTTTGGTAAAACCTTTAACCAGGAATACGCAACAAAGAAAAACCATTTTAACTACAACAAGACGTTCCCGAAAACTCATCATACAACTTATGGCCAATGTCCTTTCTGCGACGGAAGTCACGTGTTGATGCAATGCCAGAAGTTCGTTGCCCTAGATGTGACCCAAAGAAACAACACAGTTGCGGAACTGCGGATTTGCAAAAACTGTTTATTTAGTCACGGCGACAAAGAATGCAAATCTAACAAAACGTGCAAGGAATGTAATATGAAACATCATTCATTATTGCACAATAACGCGTTGAAAATAGCACCGACTAATAACGCAAATAACAACTCAAGGCAACGACCGACGACTTCAACTCAACCTCAGGCTTCTAATCATCATTTAGCTACAAAAGAGATGGAAGTCCTTTTAACTACAGTTCAACTGAAGGTGCAGAAACTCGACGGTACTCTTGTCACTCTTCGAGCGCTACTGGATCAAGGCTCGCAAGTGAATTTGATTACTCAAAACGCAGCACAACTATTGGGTCTTCCTAGAAAGAAACTTACTGCTACAATATCTGGAATAGGAGAACTTTCCGGAAACTGTAAAGGAAAAATACAACTGACGTGCAAGTCTTTACACTCAGACTTTACGTTCAAAACGGAAGCGTTAATTTTGACAAAGCTAACAAACAACCTACCTAACACCACGTTCGAGAAGGCTAACTGGCCGCATCTAGAAAACTTGAAGCTGGCTGATGCAGATTTCAATGTGTCCCGTCCGGTCGACCTGCTGCTCGGGGCGGACGTCTACGCTGATATTATCATGGACGGGGTACTGAAAGGCGAAAACCAATCTCCAATTGCTCAACAAACCCACCTAGGGTGGATTCTTTGTGGAAAACTAATAACTCTCAACTGTCACGTAACTTTAATCAACATGAACGAACTAACTAAGTTTTGGGAAAATGAAGACATCGCCCAAAGCAGTGACGAAATCTCCAAGGACGAGCAATGCGAACAACATTATACCAACACAGTCAAACGAGATGAGGATGGAAAGTACATCGTAACAATGCCTTTATGCACAAATTTTGAAGAAAATCTTGGAAAATCGAAGCAAGTCGCCATCTCTCAGTTTTTACAACTTGAAAAAAGACTGGAAAGGCAGAAAAAGCTAGCACAAATGTATAAAGACTTCATGAACGAATACATTGAGCTACAACACATGAAGCCTTCAACATCGTCTTCAACCACTGAATGTTTTCTACCCCACCACGGCGTTCTCAGAGGAAACGCTACTACTACTAAGCTGAGAGTTGTTTTTAATGCCTCTCAAAAAACTTCTAGCGGCCACAGCTTGAACAGCCTACAAAAAAAAGGTCCTAACCTACAAAAGGACATCCAAGCTTTAATCCTTAAGTGGAGGTCTTATAAATACGCCTTCACCGCTGATATAGAGAAAATGTATCGGTGCATTTGGATTTCAGAAGATCAACAACCGCTCCAAAAGATTATATGGCGCAATTCACCATCCGATATGTTAAAAGAATATCAACTTTGCACCGTAACCTACGGAACTAAAAGCGCACCCTGGCTCGCGATGAGAACTCTCAAACAACTAGCAATGGATGATGAACCAAAATATCCAGAAGCGGCTAAAATACTGCAAAACGAGTTCTACGTCGATGACCTCATTAGCGGTCATAACTCAATCGAAGAAGCTCGACGTTTACAACAAGCACTGATAAACTTACTTCGCGGCGGTGGAATGAATCTAAGAAAATGGTCATCAAACCACCCTGCTTTACTTGATTCACTAACTCAAGATCAGGTATCCACTAGAAAAATATTCGGCTTCAAGCACGAAGACTCCATGGAAACGCTCGGACTCGGCTGGAACCCTAACATTGACACCTTTACATTCAACTGGCATTTTAATGAAAAAGAGAATAATCCCCTAACAAAAAGGGTGCTACTCTCCGAAATATCTAAACTATATGATCCGTTGGGGTGGATGTCTCCCGTAACGGTTATAGCAAAACTTATGTTCCAAAAAGTCTGGCTAAGTAAACTATCCTGGGATGAAGCTCTACCCAGTGACATCAAAAACGAGTGGCTGAAACTAAAAACTGAACTACCACAAGTAAACAACATGAAGTTAAACCGATGGGTTGGAACCTCAGAGAAGGAGATAGAATTCCTAGGGTTCTGTGACGCGAGTGAGAAAGCATTCTCTTGCGTCATTTATACCCGCACAAATAATGAACTCGGCAAGCCAGTAATAACTCTTTTAACAGCCAAGACTAGGGTTGCCCCCTTAGCACAAAAAACATCACTACCAAGATTGGAACTGGCCGGTGCTTTATTATTGTCTAAACTTATGAAAAAGGCAATAGAGGCGTATAAAGATTATAACATTACTCTAAAAGCTTGGTGCGACTCCCAAGTAGTCTTGGCATGGCTACAAGGAAATACAACAAGATGGGAAAAATACGTAGCAAATCGAGTTACAGCGATCAAACAAGTTATTCCCGCTGAAAAATGGCAGTATGTAAAGTCCGAACAAAATCCAGCAGATTGTGGTTCAAGAGGGCTTTATCCGAGCAAGCTGATCAACTTTGAACTCTGGTGGCAAGGACCTGCGTTCCTGAAAACCTACAAGAAAAACGAAGAAGCCCTTGACTTAACTTGTCATTTTACAAAAGATAAGGGCACTTTAACTACGACGCAGGCAACCCTAGCTGCAAAACAAAACGAAAACTTTATAAATGAACTATTACAAAAGCATAGTTCATTTACACGAGTAATCAGGGTCACGGCGTGGATAATGCGATTTAGTGCAAATGCACGCAATAACAAGAAATGCGACGCTAGCTACCTAACGACAAGCGAACTCATTGCAGCAAACAAGCACGTGATACAACACGCGCAGAAATCGGCGTTTGCGCAAGAATACAAATTGTTATTGAAGAAAGAAACTGTCACGAAAAACAGCTCTATTTATAAGTTAAACCCTTACTTGGACGAAAAGGGAATTATTCGTGTCGGCGGACGACTCAACAAATCAAACTTGCCACCTGGAACGAAGAATCCTATAATACTTCCTAAAAAAGGGAGAATAACTCAACTTATTATTCTTCATGGGCACCTGCAGACTCTCCATGGGGGAGCGCGTCTAACATTAAGCTACATAAGGCAGCGATACTGGATCGTCAGCGGCAACAGAGCTGTAAAAGATCAACTACGTCACTGCGTACGCTGCCTACGCTTCAAGCCGACAGACAATTATCAACTAATGGCTGACTTGCCACCGCAGAGAATTACCCCATCAAGGAAATTTACACATACCGGGGTTGACTTTACCGGCAACGTAGAGGTCAAGCTAAACAAAGGCAGGGGTGTCAAAACTTCTAAGGGCTACATAGCAGTCTTTGTGTGCATGGCCACAAAAGCTGTGCACATTGAGCTCGCATCTGACATGAGCACAGAAACATTTATTGCCGCGTTCCAACGTATGTGTGCCAGGCGCGGTACACCCAAACATATGTACTCAGACTGCGGAACTAACTTTATCGGCGCGTCAAAGGTTCTGCGAAGCGAGTTTGAAGAGTTCAAAAAAATTCTGTCACCAAGCTTCTTCGACGAAATTGGGAAGATGGAAGTGGAATGGCACTTCAACGCTCCTGCGTGGCCTACAGCAGGAGGGTTGTGGGAAGGAGCTGTAAAAGCCCTGAAATATTATTTACGACGGGTACTCGGAGATCAGAAGCTAACTTACGAAGAGTTCACAACATTACTAGCAAAAATCGAGGCCTGCATGAACTCCAGACCGCTCTGCGCACTCACCGAAGACTTAGATGAATTCTACAACTATCTAACTCCAGGTCATTTTTTAACCGGCACGCCTTTGATGTCATTACCACTCTCAGATCACAGTGACGTAAGAGACATTGACTTACGTCGACGATGGCAACTCACTGAGCATATGATGCAACAATTCTGGAAAAAATGGTCAAGCGATTACCTATCTCAAATACAAGTCCGTAGCAAGTGGAATAAACCAACGAAAAATATCAAGAAAGACGACATCGTACTTGTAAAGGAAGATAATTTGCCACCGGGAAAATGGGCGCTGGCTCGAGTACTGGAACTCCACCCTGGGGCCGACGGTTACGTACGAGTGACTACATTAAAAACTAAAAATGGCATCATCAAACGTCCCGTCGTGAAACTAGCTCCGCTACACGTGGAGCCCGACATTGATGACGATTCAGAAGAAAAACAAATAAATAAAAACGAAGTACGTCAAACAAACGTGAAGAAACCTGCGCGCTCTGCGAAAAGAAACATAACTGGGAAACAATGCTATCTATCGTTATTTACAGCATTGATAACTATAGGCACATTAATAACTGGGTCAAACGCCGCCGCTACCGCGCGCGTCACAACAATGGCTCAAATTACAAGTCTCGAACCTGAGCGGCCTGTCTACTATGACTCAATGGGCAAGATACAAGTAATTCACAATGAATGGACTTTACTTATGTATTACAACTTAACTAACTATTGGGATGGAATTCGTCGCATCGAGGCTTATCTTGTTGGAATAAACGACTGGTGCCAAAAAACTGATCCGAGATACTGCAAGACTACTCAAGAACAGTTGTACCATGAGATGGAATTACTAAAGTATTACAACAGTATTCTTCTCGCTCCACACAAACATCTATCTAGCCGGAAAAAACGTGGATTAATCGACGGAGTAGGCTACCTAAGCAACAGTTTATTCGGCATCCTGGATCAACGCTTTGCAGATAAATATAAAGAAGATATTCAATCAGTTCAAAACAACGAAAACTATTTACTTGAACTTATAAAAAACCAAACGTCAATAGTAGAACTCGAAAACAACGTCTTGAAGAAAAATGAAGATAATATCAAGCGACAATTTGACGTCATAGAAAACTTCATGGACCAGACCAACGTCCAATTTACGAAGATAGAATCAGAAATAGAGATAGCTATGGCTACCTCCTACTTTGCCTCAGCATCTTTATCAGCTTATTTACTTATGAACAACTTAAAGGACATTCAAGAAATGCTCTTCAATACACTAACTGATGTTTATAAAGGACACATCGACGTGCACCTAGTTACACCAGTCAACTTCATCAAACAGCTGAGTGACATCTCTGGAAAACTGCCGAGAACTTTATCTTTACCCGTCAACATTAGAGAAGATATCAAGGATCTCTACAAGTTACTGTACGTCAAAGCCAGAGTAACAGAAAACTTTTTCCTGTTCGAGGTACATATACCATTGATTTCGGACGAGGACTTTACATTGCATCGTGTCATCCCTTTACCACTCAAAACTAACTCAGAAGCTGTCATCGTACGAACTAACTCGAAATACATCGCTATAAACTTTCAGAAAAACACTTATATTCCATTGATGGAGGAAGACTTGAAGCAATGCGCTCAACTTAAACCGAATTTTTTTATATGCAACAAAAATCTGCCAGTCTTCAATCTTCATAACAACAACATTCCATGCGAAGCGAAATTATTAAGTCATCGCACGACGTCGCCTTGTGATGTCACAACTACGACATGCAAGGAGGCTTGGATCGAGTTGCATTCACCAAACGCATGGCTTGCAGTTTGCTGCGGATCATGCCCACTACGTACTATCTGCGAGAATGATGTTACGTCACACACATTGACGTCATCGAGTATCGTCACATTACCCCAGGGATGCATGCTGCAATCGAAGTACTTAACTATTTACTCGCATAATCAATACAATAGCAAAGTGACGATGGAATACAACTTCAACATACCGTCGTTTAACTCATCAGTAAACAAAATTGTGGATTTATCATTTCACAATATTTCACACTTATATTCATCTGATGACCAAGAAACAGCGGAGATCAGCAGCAGATTACGTTCACAAAAGGAAAACGAGAACAAACTCCCATCTGCGCTCACGAGCCACGATGTGCATCAATATGCTGTCAGTTATTCTCTCCTGGCAGCAGCCGTCTTTGCTGTCATTCTGTGGGGAGTGGGAAAGCATTACCCACAACTCTGTAAGAAGCGCAAACAACGCAGTCAATGTTCACTACGATCGGTGAAGCCACATTACGAAGATATCGAACTACAACCGATACCTCAAGCAAGAAGCTCCCGCCAAGAGAAGACACCGAGGGTGCTGACCAGCGAGGCGCAGCACACGCAACAAAATCCCGCATCGAATGATAACGTCGCGTTCAACTTTGATCAATCTGATTAATTTTGTATTTTTATTCTAATAATTTTCTTTCTCTTGTG
Organism: Acleris holmiana; assembly: GCA_949316455.1. NCBI lineage: Eukaryota > Metazoa > Arthropoda > Insecta > Lepidoptera > Tortricidae > Acleris > Acleris holmiana. Next base: position 253,355 of record OX438779.1, read on the forward strand.
CTGTATTCCTGTTTCTTCTTGTAGGGGTTGCCAATATGTACAGTCTCACTGTACATTTTTCCGTTTACGTTGCGACCTACTTTGGGCCGCCCGATAGCATTCAATATAAGGTAACGTTTTAGGTAATATTTTAGTGCATAACTAACTAGCTTACAATACGCATCAACTATTAACTATTTTACTGTAACTTTTATTACGTCAATAAATTAACATAAAGTGATCAATCTTTCTCTGCACTCCAACAACTATCTACATAACTAAAACAGCAGTGTACAGTATCAACTGGACTGTACAGACGGATTATGGAATTAACGTATACTTTTAAAAGGTTATTATCTGTATAAAATTATGGTATCGTCTTGGGTTGTCCCATTCGTTTTTTGTAAAGTTCTTAACTCGTCTCATTCTGCTTTCGTCATCTATTCTTCATTCGTCACTTTGGCTGTTGGTCATTGTCATCTTGGGTCATGGTTGTTGTTGGTCTTGTTCTTATTCGTCTCTTCTTCTTTTGACATGTTCGGTGTTAGTCTTTTTAGTTTTTAGTCTCATTCGTTACTCGTCTCATTTTTTCTCGACACGTTCGTTGTTGGTCCCATTAGCAATAAGTCACTTTCGTTTTTAGGTCCATTCATCATTCGTCTTATTCGGTTTTCGTCACAATGCCCGGTTTAGTTATACAGCCTCCGTTACGTTACTGGCCACTTAACGATAAAAACGGCGACATTTATCAGGATTTGTCACTTTCATACATTTTCTCGATAGCAAATTTCGACGGGTACGTATTATAATGTATAAATTTAAAATACATATTGGTTGAAATCCATAAAGTTGATATGCCGAATTTCATATAGTATAATGTATCAAAATATATAAAGTTATTTGGCATAAGTTCCAAACGCATAAGCTTGAAATGCATAATGGTCAAAATATATAACAGTAAAAATGCATAATGGTTCATAGTAATATTAGAAAAATGCATACGTTTACAATGCATATGTTTACAATGTATACGTTCAAAATCCATAATAGTTGAAATACATAATCGATACTGTAAATAAGAGCCAGCTAATGTAAATACCCTAAAGTTCATGGAATTCAATTCCGGACACAATTGAACCTAACTCTTGTCGTTGCTTCGTGGTTTTAATAATTTTAGTAAACTTTTACCCCCTTTTTCATACCTGGTGGGGTAGGCAGAGCTACAGAATTACCTACAACTTTAAAATCTTTTTGTTAATTAGGTATGTTTTAGTTATAGTATCCTTTGTCCCTTTCATTCAAAATGTCATAATGACAAATAAGGCCAAAGCATACTTGAAGCATATTTAACTTGTGGGTTTACGAGTATGAATAAGGCGGTTAAACTTTAAAGCCATAAAATGAAAAATGCAGGAAAAATATAAAAAAAAAACTTTACTAACAATAATCTACAACACTGTAGTTGGTAACAATTACAAAACTCTTATTGTACTGCGTACAAACTAAAAATAAACAACTTAATAACAATTGTTAATAATTAAATAATCGACTATAAACTAAATAACGTTTGTTTTACTGCGTGGGTACAAACTATAAATAATCATAACAATAATTGATAATAATTAAATGATTAAATTGAAAAATGCATAGGATTGAATACAATTTCAATTGTGGCTTGTTTTGGTCGCAGTTGAACCTAACACACTCCGCCTCGCTTCGCACGTCGTCGCACCTAAACTGTTGCATTGAATTAATCAGAGTTCAGTCTAAAATTCAAGGTACTAGGCAACGAAAATTAAAATTTAGGTGTGACGACGAGCGAAGCGGGAGGGCGTGTTAGGTTCAACTGCGACCAAAACAAGCACGAGCCGAGCGAGCGAAGCGAGCGTGCCGCGGCAGCGGCCGGCGAGTGCCACAATTGAAATTGTATTCAATCCTATGCATTTTTCAATTCGATCATTTAATTATTATCAATTATTGTTATGATTATTTATAGTTTGTACCTACGCAGTAAAACAAACGTTATTTAGTTTATAGTTGATTATTTAATTATTAACAATTGTTATTAAGTTGTTTATTGCCACAATTGAAATCAATTCAATTCAATTTATTTTTTCTTGGAATGAGTATTATAGGTTAGAAGCTATAGCTCGTAGAAACCGGATATATGTGTAATCAGTAATATTTTTCAAAATATTATCAATTTTCTAAATAACTCAATACTATCTTCCGACATTATTACTCAACAATTACAAAGCACACTGCACCGGCAATCACACTGCAGTACAGACTCATACGACCGACCAAATAATGTATCTACCCACTTATTGACTCTCGTGCATGTCTACTACCCACTCACTCGAAAATATAAATTGTGAACATAGGCATTTTGATTTTATGTATTTTGACCATTATAGAAAACGTACTATATGAATTGTGATTGTTATTTCTTTTGACCATTATATTTTTTGATTGTATATATTCCGAACATATATATTGTGAACTTAGCCATTTTGAGTGTATGTATTTCGACCATTATGAAAAACGTACTATATGGATTTTGATTGTTATTTCTTTTGACCATTATATTTTTTGATTGTATATATTCCGAACATATATATTGTGAACTTAGCCATTTTGAGTGTATGTATTTCGACCATTATGAAAAACGTACTATATGGATTTTGATTGTTATTTCTTTTGACCATTATATTTTTTGATTTTATATATTTTGAATGTATACATTGTAAACGTATAAATTTTGATTTTATACATTATAATACGTACCCAATTTCGACAGCGGGCATCGAAGTGTTTTGTGTAGATCCCCAGATTATTATTTACTAGGAGCCGAATTTTCTCGTACAAAGGAGTGGAACCCCCTAACTAAGCATAGTAGACATTTTTATACCCTAGAGGCCCGAAAAAATAAAATTGCGAATATCAAACGGGGCAAATAGTGAATGTGTCCAATAAAGAATGAGATCAATTTCTAAAGAGGCCAAATGAGAAAAATACGAACTTAGAATAAGACCAAAGAGAATAGGACGAATAACTGATGAGACTAAAAAAGAGACTAACATCGTTCATGACCGAAAAAAATTAAGAGTAATAGCGGAATGACCCGGAATAAGTACAAGACAAACAACGAATATGGCCAAAGACGACAAAGACTACCACCGAAAGTGATGAATGAAGAATGGATGTCGAAATCAGAATGAGACTTAAGAACTTGACAAAAAACTAATCGGACGACCCAAGACGATACCAAAATTATTACACTCGCACAATTCCCTTGGTCGTTTACCCGTATTTATATAAAACTAAGGTTAGGTGGGCGAGAGATAAAATCCGAAAGTTGTACAGAGAAACTGGAGCAATTGAACAGTTAAAAAATATAATATATGATCCGGCATTTTAGGCAACAGTTTATAGTCCGGTCAAATTAGACCAAAAAATAAGAGTAAAGTTACCTAAATATGATTAAAAATAAAATTTGAAATTTCCCCATCTCTCCCCTGTATGGAAAAAAAATGATTCAAGGTCAAAAATGAGTCGCAAATTTCAGCAAAACGTTAAGTTTTTATCATAAAAATACTTCAGACAAAAAGTGTAGATCATAAAATGATCTACAAAAAATGTATCAATACTTTTTTCCTACGAGCCACCGTTTTTGAGATATAACGATTCAAAAAGTTGTAATCGTCATAATATGCACACGTTTCCACGCCACCTATGAGACAGCGTACTTAGCGCGTATTTTTTAACGTGGTTTACCTAGTAGACCTATTCCACGGGTAAGTCGTGATCCTGTTGAAACTTGCAAAATAATGGATACATTTTTTTTGACCCGAAGGTCAAAAACCTTCACCTTTGGATTAAAAAAAAACCCATACAGTGGAAAGATGGGGAACTTTCAAATTTTATTTTTAATCATATTTTAAACAGTTTTACTAATTTTCAGCTTGGTGGGAATTTAGGTAGCTTCGAATGTCCAAATTGACTATAAACTCTATTGCGAAAATCCTCAACATGTGTGCCAAAGATATTGATTTAGATTTATTTATCGTACCAACAATTAGGCGGTTACTCAGTCAAAACTTCTTTAAATAATTGTTTTATTAAGCGTACGTGCGTGTTTTTTCTTTACTGTGTAGAATATTTTATTCACGCGTACTTAATCGGTTAATCTCTCGCGGCGCGCGCCTGCGTTGGCTGTTATTTTTATTTCTGCTGTTTAAGAACTTTGTGTCTATCTGTGAGAACCTTTAATTGGCTTTTTGTTATACAATTTAAATTCTACAGAGTTTTGTAAGCTGTTGGATCTCCATGAAATCAAAAAAATATTTCTGGCGCTACAATTATTAGTCTCAACCAGCCACTGTAATGCAGAAGTTCTCCTTCTGGTGTTCACCAACGTTGTTTTTTTTGTTAAGACATAATAAATAGTCTATAGACAACATTTCCTTTACGAAGACCTCGCCGGTGAGGTTGTAGGTACGCCGAGCCCCAGCCCCAGCCTGCCCTGCCCTCCACTGGTTACATCGCGCACGCCGACGACAGGGCAACATCATCAAATGCCAAAACATGTATCTGGCTGTTTGTGGTTTTCCAAGGCTTTTAGTTTATAAGAAAATTAAAATGAGTATAAACCGGCTATGTGCGATTCGGACTCGCACACGAAGGGTTCCGTACCATTATCTATTCAACATTAGACTCTATATTATAACCTTTGTTTTAGTTTCACCTGTACCAGTGTCTGTCTGTAACCAAGGTGTCTGTATGTATGTACGTTCTCTTTATTGTACATAACAAAGATGCTCGGTGTCTAGATCTTATCTAGAAAAGAAGGGCAAAAAGATCACGTTTGTTGCATGGGTTTTTTTTTTTCTTTTTTAGTATTTTTTGTTAGCGGCGATTGAAATACATCATCCGTGAAAATTTTCAACTGTCTAGGTGTCACGGTTCATGAGATACAGCCTGGTGACAAACAGACAGACCGACGGACAGTAGTCTTAGTAATAGGGTTCAGTTTTTACCCTTCGGGTACGGAACGCTAATAATAACTTAAATCCCTACTTCCCTAGGTAGTAGTGTCATTTTAGATTAAATGCATCACTTTAGGCCGCCCATACACGGCTATTATAAGTTATTTTAGAGCGTGGGAAGTGAAAACTCAATAAAAAGCAACATTAACTTGTACTTTATTTATTTGTCAATTCAGCCAGACTATTGGATGAAGGCGATCGTTCTCAACGTCGCGCTGCTACTATCACAGATACAATCAACGGCCGTGTCCCGGGCACCTGCACTGGTCGCACCAATCCGAACCTTACATTACAACATTAATACAATGTCAAGGAAGACTAACTGCTAGGTACGAGATGACAAATTTAATAGGTACCATCTTTACATGAAAGAAAACAAAGAAAATGCGTTTAACACTTAAGTATTTAACATTATTAACAAAAGGAATGTACTTGCAAACAAGTAATACAAAAAGATACACAAATAACAAGTATCGACGACTTACATCTAAATGGCAACATGAAAAAAGGCTCTTACAAATCTTAGAGATTCATTCTAATTATGATTTATAGATAGAAAATAGAGAACGTACACGAGGTCCTTAAATCGAATATTAATTAAACAAAAATAGCAATTATAAGGTCGCGTTCAGATTACGTTCCCTGCGAGCCATCAGCGAGTGCTCAATACTATTTTACAAAGGGACTGTTTCACAATCGACAAGTAAATTTATCTGTCAAATAAAGAAAAGAAAGAAAAAAATCTAAATTTAATTGTCAGATATGCTTTACTTGATGATTGTGAAACAGGCGGTAAGAGAAGTTTACACAGTAGGTACTTGGCGGTTGCTAGGCAAAACGAGTCCGCATAGCAGTCTGCTGGCAACTCCGCACCGTAAGGCCATGGTGTCCCCCAAGGCGGGCCCGGACCCGAGAGCTACGTTTGGAGGACATAGGGTCCTTTAAATATCACCCTGGATCTGTCGCCGGCCGGTGTCGAAGGCAGAAAGGGCGCCGCTAATCTGAACGCAACCAACGTTAAAGATCATAACGTCGAGAGTTTAATAATACTGGGTCAATCACTGAATGAGGTAGCTTTCAACTTTTTGGCGAGTTTAATTAAATGCGATAATATCAGGCGGCTCAGCGATCTTGGGAACTGAACCAGAGCGAAATGTCGCGTACAATTCAAATAGGTTAACGTAGCTTAATTTGTCACTTCAAAATCACACGTGTATTAGTCACAATTTGTAATTAATTATTAAGTAACTATATTTAAGGCGCTGGTCATAGGCGGGCCCTCATATATAAATATTTGAGTTTTCCATTTTTTTTTAATAAAATTGTTATGTACTTTCTTAATCCTTAAAATATTATAATTAGGTATTTCAACCGCCGGGCAGTCTTGGTTGGTTTTCAGACGTTAAAAAGCATAGGATATGATAACATCAACTCGTGT
>OX438779.1:260019-413885 GCA_949316455.1 Acleris holmiana
CTCGGTGGCGGCGGGCGGCGCGGGCGTGCGCGCGCTGCTGCTGGCGCAGGAGGAGCTGGGCGCCGCGGCCGCCGGCAACTCCGCGCTGCTCGCGCGCCTCGCCGCGCTCGCCGCCGACCTCGCGCCCTAGCATACCGCCGTACCGACTGATGACGCTGGACCCCCCGCCCGTCTCCGAGCTCACCCGCCCCAGGACGTCGCCTCTCCCGGTCCTCCGACCCGACATATTGACAATACTGCATTTATGACGCTGAAGGACCCTGCTCGTACTGATAACGATTTAAACAATATAAATGTGGAAGCTGAACATAATACGCGCAGTAATGCGCGTCCAAAGTTTAAAAATTATGTATGGAACAGTGTCTATGTTGTGGATACTAGTAAAGAATTAAAATCTAAAAATGCATCCAACTCTCTTGAAATTAGTAGTAAAGTGGATAGTAAAACTACTAATACTGCAAACAACAGTGCATGTGTTGTGGACTCTTGCAGTGCAGTAGCAGGAACTATAGAAGATTTGAATTATAATAATAATTATGACCCTGTTCATGTAGAAACTACCGAAAATGCACATAAAGAATACTCCAGAAATTGTGACATCACCAACTCAAATAGAGTATGTGACCGTAATAATTTGTCTGAATGCAATTCTATTAGTGAATCAGTTAGTGAAGAATTAAATAATACACAAAGTGATACTGAATCAATCAATGACACTACCAGTGAGTCCAGTGAGATATCGCTCTCATTAAATTCAGGAGTGGGAACAGCTATTTATGGCTCAGTAAGTTCTAGAGATGTGAACTCTTTCCAGGAAGAAGAATCGAGCAAAGACAAGGCACGGAAAGCCTGTTCTATAACTTAACTTGCTAGCCACATACCGCTTGCTTGCTGTTAACCGATATGAGTGGCATAAATTAACTATGGAGATGTTAGTTGAATTAAACTAGCCCACGAATGTGGATTGATTGGACATTAAACGAGCAATGCCAATGTTCCTTTTCAGGTCCCTAATATGGTTTGCTTCATTAGGTAACAGCACTTATGCATCCACTGCAATCAACTACAAGTTGTACGTAACTTGAGCACGCCAGGCGTGTCTCCGGCGCGCGTTGTTAAGGCTGCGTCACCACTAGAGCTGCGCGAGCGGTAAAAAACCACAAATAGAATTCCTAGCCTCGCTCAGCGCAGCTCTCCTATTGGCAGAGATCGGACAAATAGGCGTCATTACTCGCAATAATATGGACATGACTCCGATTTTAATTAAACAAATTAATTTACATTAATTTATTTCTCACCTGAACTTTAATCTTTAACCTTTGCAGGATAGTAATTGATGAATGATACAAAGACGTCGGGAGTGGCCATTTATATTATATTAATTTAAGTACATAAGTTTGCTCCATTAACATCCGTGGATTGCGAAAGGAGCTTTCACCTCATAATTTTATTTTAGCCGTGAAAAGGAATAAAATAACCGCGGAAAAATTATAAAAATTACTGTTTATTTGCTTTAATAAATCTACACAATAACTAATTATTGTATCATCTATTTATTAATTGCTACTGCCTTGCAAAGGATCAAAATTATTTGTAGGGTAAGTAATCAACTGATGTAATTTAATTTGTTTAATTAAAATCTATGAAGTCATGTCCACATTATTGCGAGTGATGACGCCCATTTGTCCGATTTCTGCCTATTGGTCAGCTCCGGTGGAAACGCAGCCAAAGGGTAAGGAAGCTTGTTCTGAACATGTGCTAATTATTTTCCCGCAAAAGACTCGCTTCTCGTTCTTGTCTCTACAAACTTTGTTAAAATGATGAGGACATCTGCACAATCGTCTGTTATAAAGTTTTCAATCTGTTGGGGCTCCGTGGGTCGTCTGGACTGAGAAATGAAGAGATCTCAATCAAGAGTAGTTATTTAGTAAGGTTGTGTTCCTTGTATCATAGTTAATGTTAAGAAATGGTGCATCAGGTTATTGTTTAATTTAATATAAATGAAATTATTGTTATTATTTTAGCATGATCCTATTGTCTTTATGTATAAATGTATAAATAAATATAACTGTAAACAAAGAGATTTATTGTAATATAATTTAATAAATGAACTACTACTATTTACAATGTTGTGGTTTTCATTAAAAGACGTCTTGGAATGTTAACATAATATATTTATGTTTTAAATAACAGTTATAAAATAATTATTTTTCTCGTACCCTAAACTAGGTACAGTTCAGCGTAATTGCTTCATTATGCTTATCTTATATAAACAGTCAGCATTAAATATTTCAGTATCCTTGTTTTCTAGAGCATTTTATTCTTCTGTAATTTAATACTTAGATCTCATAGTGGAAATCATTTTGACTGGTACAGTTAGCATTGAAGCAACAAGTCAAAATGATTCCCACAGTTTTTTCAATCACAATATGGTAAAATCAATTTAATGATTTTTCATTGATTTAAGATTAATCTAAAATTGACCACTGGTGTTGGGACTGGTGCAGGAGATCAATAAATTTGGTGTTATCTAGTCTATGCGTGTCCAAGCTTGGTCAAACAACAATCGCACACCTACTAAACATAATAAATATATTAAAACAAGCATTTCTACATTTTTAAGTTCGAAGACCTCTGCATTTTGACTGCAACTTCTACTAAGTGGACAGATGTGCACTACAGGCGATAATTTCTTAAGTAAAAAACGCCAAACATGTAGACAAATAAAAGCCTTTTTATAAACGAGCTGCCATCACAGTCCTCAGGTCTCTTGTCTATACATGGAGAAGGCACTGAGAGCATAGGCCACCTGATGGTAAGTAGCCTCCAAGATCATGAACATTTCAAAGTCAAGACTGTAACTCCAAAACTGTAAACGCGCTTCCAGCCCTGAGGATCAAGATGGAATGGCTATGGTCGGTAATTCAAGTGCAATCTTGAGATTTCAAACCTTACCCAGGCTACGGGGCAAGTGTTCCTACAAGGAACCTATCACACAGCAAGCCTGGGTAAGGGTTAAATACCCATACGCCTTAAAAGCACTTATTATCAGGTGACCTGAAGACTTGGTTCCTCCATAATATGTATAAGTAAAGTAATTTTTACAAACGTAATTAATTTCATATCGTTTGTGTATACTTTAAGAATGCCTACAGATCCTTATTTTGTTTAATATATTATTTCTTAACGCCGGGTATAAAATGCAAACACTGAATGCGTTTAAGATGAAATATGGCTCATGCGCAAAGGTAGAAAAGTTTCATTATCACTTTTTACACAAGGCACAGAAATGCCACAAGGAGCCGGTGGCATGCAATTGAAATTGATGGCGTGATCATCAAGGCAGCACAGTCATTACACAACTAACATGAAGCATGAAAAACATGCTTCCGTGGCTCGCCTTAAAAAAGAGACCTATAGCAGGTTTACTATGTAGGTCTGTGTACTATCGAAAATGCCGCCCCCCACCCACCAATGAAATTGTAGACGCCGCTGATTGTAGTCCCCGACAAGGACGATAACCGGCCAAGCTTTTTAAAAATAAATGAAAATATATTTGTATAGGGATGCGAGGTAACGGCCACTGTTAGCCTTTTCAATGCTATGTCAAATTCAAAACCAGAGCGAATGTCAACTTTGCCTCATAGATAGTCAGGTCTATTTTGCGTTGTCAACCATGACGGTGTTTTCGTGTGAATTGTTCGTGCAGCTGCGAGAAGAGTGGAGGTGTCGGGTGGTCTAGGTGAGGCGCGTGTCGGGTCGGCGCGGGCGCTCCAGCATCTTGTACCGGCGGTGAGCGGCCTGCACGGCGCGGAACTGCTCCAGCAGCCGCGGGAACTCCAGCGCCGCGCCCGCGCTCTCCGCGCCGGGAGTCTCCACCGGCCTGCGGGGGCCCCGGGTTAGGTTAGGTTAGGTTAGGTTAGGTCCCCCCGCGGGTCCGCCTTGACGTGGCGGGGGGCTTAGTACCGTGGATTGGTCACCCACTGTGGAGCTAAGAGGTACCCGGGGCCGGCCTAAATGGGGCTGTCGGCCGGCCCGTGGAGGTCGCTCTGAGAAGGCTCGTTTGAGCCTGCTTGTGATGTGATGGGTGGACTGCGGGAGAGGCAAACTTCTCCTACAGTTGAGGCGGGGCCGCGGAGGAAGAGAATTGCCGGTGTTACGGTGCGCCGTTGTCCCTCTCCTCTGCGGCCGGGGTCGCGGGGGGACTGCCCGGAGCGGAGTGGGTGCCGGGTGTATGCCCCATTACTTATCGGCGGACCCGTGAGAGGGCATCGTTGACGGGGAAGCGGATGCCTGTGAAAGCGTTCCCGAATCCCCGCCTAAAAACGAACGGTAGAACATCCCAGGAGTTTTAGTCCGTGCGAGTCGGACATACCCTCTCAGCTTCTCCCGGGCTGAGAGGGATCCATAACGGATATCTCTTGGGGAAAAAAGGGTTAGGTTAGTCCGGGATCTAGCAACAACACTCACAGACAGGCGGGGTCGGCGGGCGGCGGCGCGCACTGCAGGCGCCGGCGCAGCGTGTGGAAGGCCTCGCTCTGCCAGCAGCATCAGCTCTCCGTACAGACAGCTGTAGCCGCTATCTAGCAACAACACTCACAGACAGGCGGGGTCGGCGGGCGGCGGCGCGCACTGCAGGCGCCGGCGCAGCGTGTGGAAGGCCTCGCTCTGCCAGCAGCATCAGCTCTCCGTACAGACAGCTGTAGCCGCTATCTAGCAACAACACTCACAGACAGGCGGGGTCGGCGGGCGGCGGCGCGCACTGCAGGCGCCGGCGCAGCGTGTGGAAGGCCTCGCTCTGCCAGCAGCATCAGCTCTCCGTACAGACAGCTGTAGCCGCTATCTAGCAACAACACTCACAGACAGGCGGGGTCGGCGGGCGGCGGCGCGCACTGCAGGCGCCGGCGCAGCGTGTGGAAGGCCTCGCTCTGCCAGCAGCATCAGCTCTCCGTACAGACAGCTGTAGCCGCTATCTAGCAACAACACTCACAGACAGGCGGGGTCGGCGGGCGGCGGCGCGCACTGCAGGCGCCGGCGCAGCGTGTGGAAGGCCTCGCTCTGCCAGCAGCATCAGCTCTCCGTACAGACAGCTGTAGCCGCTATCTAGCAACAACACTCACAGACAGGCGGGGTCGGCGGGCGGCGGCGCGCACTGCAGGCGCCGGCGCAGCGTGTGGAAGGCCTCGCTCTGCCAGCAGCATCAGCTCTCCGTACAGACAGCTGTAGCCGCTATCTAGCAACAACACTCACAGACAGGCGGGGTCGGCGGGCGGCGGCGCGCACTGCAGGCGCCGGCGCAGCGTGTGGAAGGCCTCGCTCTGCGGCAGCAGCATCAGCACTCCGTACAGCGCGCCGCGCAGCTCCACGCTGCGAGCGCCGCTCAGCAACTCCAGCCGCATATCTACAGTCACATGATAGGTACAGTCGGCGCGCCCGCCGAACTATAAAACAAACAACGGCGCGGCGCGAATCCGACAAAAGCTCAACGTAATTATAATATTATTGATAAATTAAATGAAAGCTGTGTATTTATTGAATTATGAATAAATTTGCAGTAAAAGCGGTCATGCAATCGTCTCACCACCTCTGCCATCGAAACTACTAGTTGTACTTCTTACATGCGAATATTGGTGACTCGATCAGCTGCACCAGCTTGTCTAGCTCCGTGAGGAATTCCACGGTGATCTCCAGCTCTCCGCTGACTTAGAGTTAAGGAAAGAATAACTTTATAATCCGTCTTATAATTTACCAGCTCTTAAACCATTGCAATAGACCTGGGAACTTTTTAGGATATTACTTAGTGTAAAACCTACACCGTTCATCGGAATGGGAGGGGACCATCTGCAATATCTTGCCTTTGGTGTTGATAATCGAATATCATTTACATAACTAAAGATAAAGAAGCGACTGGAATGTAGAGGGAAATACCTCGATTTAAATGTAATGAAATAAATGAATTTGATTTGATTTTGATTCGCGAACCATGTACTCCTCGACCTCTCCACTCGTCCTGCTAAGGGGAGCGTAGTGTAAAGGATACAAGGTGGCGATGAGCGCGTTGCAGTGCGGGTAGTTGTGCGTGAGCAGGCACAGCGCCAGCAGCGACACGGGCGAGTGGCACCAGCAGCGGTACAGCGCCGCGAACAGGGACACCGTCGCCTGGATACACATAATACATCATTTGTATGGAACCCAGAATGCTGTTAATGATTGAGAAAACGTAAAAATCGTGTAATTTTTTTTCTGATGGTAAGTGAGCTCGGAATCTCTTAGACATTGCAATCTCAAGATTACAAATTTACAATTAAGATCTTAGAGCTTAGATGGAATAAATATATAACATCTAAAATATTATACAGGATTAAGTTATATGAATTGTATGCGAAGTAATTATACAGGTGAGTGCGCCGATTAACGTCGGCGTCGTCGGCGCACCTGCCTATTTAGAATCAGCGATGGTAGGTTCATAGCATTATCATTAGGCGTATCGGAATCCTCGAAATTTTATTATCAGAAAACGACAACGAAAGTTAAAAACAACAAATGCAAAAGGATGTAAGGCATACGATACACACGAGACTTGAAATCCCAACTTACAAGTATAAAAAAAAATATAGTTTGACGATGTAACAAGGTTTCTGCGGAAATAATGATAGCAGATTTCTAACGTCAACGTTAAGTAAAGTGCAAGCGCAGCGGGCAGACTACAGCAAGTCTTTTGAATGCCAACGATGAATATAGTAATCACGAGCTGTGGTGTCAACGCCGCCGACTTATAGGTATAGCTATAGGTACGGTTTAAACCGGACTTTGTTTTGTTTACGTAAAGCTCGAGACACAACTTCACACAACTCGACTTACTTTCAAACTAAGCTCTAAGTACTATGGTTACTAAACAACGACAAACATATATGCTATGAGAGAAACAAAATAACACACCGGCGATTCGAACTTCTTCAGCTGCAACCTCAAATGGTGCAGCTCGGCGGCCGTGAGCAGGATGGTGCTGAGCACGTCCACGATGGTCGCCGCGAACTTGAGGTTCGGCTCCTCCACCAGAATCGAGGACAGCGCCTTGTAAATGTCCTCCGCGTTCAGCAGCACGCACAACTGTCTACAGACAACATCTATAGTTTTTTTAACCTTATGGTACGTGGGATCTGAGACCCATGTATTTAAATTACAAGACTGCGATCCTATAAGACTGCCATCAATATGCGGCTAGCATCTATGAGCGTCATGCTTTAACATTCGAAGGAAGAGTAAAACAGCAGGTTGTCGGCTACAAATTGAATTGTAAGGATGATTTTTTATAATGAAGAACCTGACTTGGCTGATATCCCTGTCTCAAAGTACATCCAAAACTACAGTTTTCTATGATGCGACATTTTAAAAATAGAACATCGTTAAATTTTAATTGGCACACGCGGTTCCAACCTCGTCGATTTATATAAGGATATTCGATAATTACGATTCGTGCTGTGTATTTAAATATAATAATCTCTAATATTGCCTCTTATATTAAGAACTTGTTTAGATGTAGACCTACCTAATTATAAAAGCGCCTCGATCCTCCAGGAGGTTCTCGTCGGCGGCCAGCAGCCTCAACAGGGCTTGCAGAAACTTGTAGTAATAAGGGCTAGATTCTAAATCACCTGCAATACATAAAAGTCTTCCATGTAGCGAACCGTAAACATCCAACACTCAGCACACTCCTACTTTGACTATCTTCTCAATACCTTCTTGACTATTATCCGATCAATAAAAAGTATAATGTACCAATTTAAGAAAACTATTTTAAACAAATAGAAATTCAGAATTTGACACAACGAAAATGTATAATAGTGAAAAATGCGGCCAGACATATGCCAACAAGCATAGCTAATGCTACACGTACCAGGCGTGCCGGCGCAGGTGCAGAGCTCGGCGGCCACGGCCAGGCTGCGGCGCACCACGTCGTCGGCCGGGTCCGTCAGGCTGCCCACCGCGCTCACGAACACCGCGCCCGACTGCCCGGACATCTAACAAACCCAATCTCTAATATTCAATGATATTTATCCCCGAAAATATAGGAACAGCTTTTCTCCAAAAAATTGGAGATTAACTAAGTAAATTCAGGGTAAGACAGATGCCTGTAATGGAAATAAGTTCTGTTCTATAAGCATCGGAAGTCTTCTAAATATCACATCCTTGATGCATCACAATCATGACAGCGATTGGCTCTCAAAGCTTATGTAAGGTAAACAACCTTTGACTTAATAATCATGATTAAAATTAACTTACAACGCCAAAAATCCTTAATGGTTTTATGTCCAGCAGTGGACGTCTTTCGGCTCATGTCCTCTGACTATGAATGCCAAAAAACAAAAAACACTACCATTTTACATGTAAATGTAGGTTAAACTGAACCCAGACATTGAATCAGCCAAACATAAGTATATGTACGCAGTGTTTTTTCATTGACCATGCACTCACAGTCACAGACTGGTTTCATTAAATACACACACTAAGGCGTAGTCGTACCTCGGTGTGAATTCCAAGAATATTATGACACAGTACAGTACCCCAACGAAAATGTTGAGCTATCCGTCTGTGAGCCTAAAATTTTTACTGGGTGACTGTACATACATATAGTTTAGGTTACTTGTACAATGTATTAGTTTCATTTTGTTACCTACCTACCTAATGTCAAAACTTAAGATTATCCAATCAATTTTACAAAATAGATGTATGCGCCGATAATGGCGCGGCGCCGCCGCCTATCCTTACTGGAATACGCAGATTAAAAGTGTCTTACCCTGGGTTCCTATATTCAAAACGCCTCGTAGAAATGTGACGTCTCGTTAAAATATGATACATATTGTACGTAGCAAATGTCAATTTTTAACGAGACGTTTTGAATATAGGAACCCAGGGTAAGAAGTACGAGTAAACAGGCTAAATAAATTAATTTATTTTAAAAAATATATTACATTTTAAACGACGTAAGTATTTATTATTTTAAGACACTTTCGGTGAGTGTACTCGAATGAACAATAGGTCTGAGTTGGGAATTGTTCTATACTTAATATGACTCCTAATACGTACTTGAGTTGGTAATTTATTATACAGGTGCAGTATCCAGTCCAACACGGCAACTTTAGTGTGTACGGAGCTGTGCTGCAGCATCTGAGTGAGGATCCCCACCACCGCGTCCAAGTTGATCTTCTCTTCATTCTGCGTCGGCTTCCCGGCTTCCCCTTCTGGCTGTTCCTTGTTGGCTTCTTTCTTATCCTCGACATCCCCCTCGCCCTTGTCGTTGGGGGGCGCGGGGGAGGTCGACGGGGATTCCGACACGACCAGCTTCGTCAGCTGGAAGTTAACTATGGCCGCAGTCTCTCTGATGCCTGTGACTCGTTGTTAAGGAGTAAAAGGTTCTGGGACATGGTGTTGAAAAAGTTACGTGCGTAAAGAGCACAGCCTATTTGCACACTTTACATACACTCGGCGTCAAAAATATCGCCCCTCCGCGAAAATCTGATTCAAGCTAGTCTAGACCTTAGCGAAATTATGTTACATAATTAATATTAGTATCAATTAAAAGCACGTTTAATGTGTTTTAAATTAATAATGTTTAATTTAAACAAAACGTAATGGCTTGTGAATCAGAGCGCTTCGAAAAAAAAGTGCACAAATACTCGTTTGAAGGGTCGCGAGTTGTGCCCTTTTCCAGGGGTATAAAATGCCTGTACAAGGTCAAATGTCAATCATTCACTATCCAGACGTCGAAGAGAACACATCTAAGGAACTCAAGCAAGAAAACAACCCTCGAACATGGAGACCACCGCTGCTGAATCAGCTCAAGTGGTTGCACTACTGCAAGCAGGAGTTCGGCAGTGTGATGCCGCTCGGCAACTCAATTTAAGCCGTCATGCTGTCCGCCGAGTATTTCAGCGGTTCCAGGAGACTGGGGGCTACATCAGAAGACGTGGGGCTGGTCGGCGACGCTGCACATCCGAAAGAGATGATCGCTTCATCGTGACATCATCTCTACGCAATCGCTTCGCTAGTGCTGTTGACGTGCAACAACGTCTCAGAGAAGCTCGGACAAGATCAGTTAGCATCTCTACGGTTAGAAGAAGACTGCGGGAGAAGGATATCGTGGCTCACAGGGCTGCTACAGGCCCAATGTTGATCGCACAGCATCGCAGAGATCGCTTGCAATTTGCCCGCGACCACGTCGATTGGACGTTTGAGCAATGGAGGCAGGTTCTCTTTACCGATGAGACGAGAGTCTGTCTTTATTGCAACGCCAGGCGGGCCAGAGTCTACAGAAGGTCGGGCGAACGATTTGCTCAAGCCTGTATTGAAGAGACAGTGGGCTACGGAGGTGGCTCTTGCATGTTCTGGGGGGGCATGTCTATAGACGGCAAAACCGACCTTGTCTGCGTCTCCAGGACTGGAGGCACTCGCGGCCAAGGGTCCCTGAATGCTCGCCGATACATTGCCGAGATCCTGGAAGAGCATGTGATGCCATATGCGGGTTACGTCGGCTCTGGGTTCACATTAATGCACGACAACGCTCGGTCCCACACTGCATTAATTGTTCGGGATTATCTGGAGGAGGTCGGGATTCCCGTTTTGCCGAGGCCAGCCAGGAGTCCTGACTTAAGAGTGCGCCGAGGCAACGATACGTAATTACGAAAAAAATGCGTTCGTTTGATCGCCTGCTGCATTGTTTTTACTGAAGCTTTAGTTATGCAATTCATATGTAAGATATTTAAGGAATCACTCTATTTATCATATACTTTAGAAACACGATTACTTGTACTTCCCTCGATAGAAAACACATCCAAAGATATCTCTACATAACAAAATAAACACTTAGTACGGCGTAATTACTTCACGGAAGATCATCAGTTTTGGATTTACAACAAAACTACACGTCTTCTATATATTCTATACTTTAGATTTGAAAATGTGTTTTTATTTTACTAATATGAAGGAAATACCTAAATTCGCACGCGTTTCGTCCATTTTAGCCAGAGCCGTCACGTTTCCCCCATGTCCGCATTAGTCAGGCTTCGGCCGTCGGACGTGGAGGCTGTGTCGCTTGGTGGTTGGTTGCGTTTATCGCCATTTTTGTGATTATTCACTTTATTTTAAATGGGGAACAAACACAACCAAGAAAGGAAGAGAAGGGGTTGGCAAAAGCACAATGCTAAACGCTTGCGTGAAGAAATGAAGTTAGTTAAAATCGTAAACCTACTGATAGTGGAGTAGTTCTAAGAAACCTGATTTGACAGTTGTCAAAATGCCACGCTAAGGGAGGAGAAAATAAATCAGTAGCAACATAGACTGATTTTCGATATGTATCGATTTGTATTACTAAGACTTTGTAATCGTTTAGTTGTAGTCTTGATGTTTTGGGCCAAAATTGGTTTATTTACACAAGTAATTTTCAACAACACGCGAAGTTCTTTCAATTAGTAGGTAGGTATATAAAAAATACACTTCTATGGTGAATATTTACCAAGATATAAAAGTAGTTTAGCTAAAAAAACACATTTACAGGCAAAACAAGCTTCTTAGAACGACCCGAGGTTTTTTTACTATAATTAATTATATAATATTGTTACTTCTTGGGATGGTTTCAATATTTCTAGAGCAAGACATCTCCAGAAATCTGAATACAAAGAGAATACTCCGTAAGAATACTCAGTACCTAACAACTATATTTCAACAAATGAGTAAAATTGCAAAATTATTCATATTTTTTTATTTATAGGGTTAATGTTCCAGTTGTTGGCACTTCGCTACAAAGCGAAGAGTTAGGTACCTAATGAACCGGTGAGGTATGCGTAAAAATAGTAAGAGGTGTATAGGAAAACATTTTAATAAATTTAGTATGAATTTTCACATTATCTTTATATTTTTTCAATTTACAGAGTAAATGAATTGGTTGACATCGATTATAAAATTTACCACACAATGGAATTGTAAGTCCCAAATACGAATTATTTTTATAGAATGAGGATTACAAAATTTCATCCAAAAACTAATTCTGTTAATAAATAAATTATAGTTAAATCAAAACGTTCTGTTTTATTACAGGATGCCAATGGACCAAATTTTTTGTCTTTCAGTGGATGGAGAAATAGACAATGACATTGCTTACTCACACAGACAAAATAATGCCGTGAAGTAAAATCCGATATTGATTATTGTTGTTACTTATGTCCTAATATTTTTTTCTAAAGATACCTGCGTACATTATTCATTACATTATATACATACAAACATTAAGTAGGAACTTCTAAATATGTGATTGATACAGCAGCTTTAAGTTTTTAGTTTTTTAAAACATCAATTTAATTTTATACTTTATAGTGATCAGAATCAGACATTGAAGTTTTTGCGGAAATAATCATGGATAAACATTCGTACAAACTAAGATCCTTTTTTTAAAGACGGTTAAAATACCAAAACCTTCTCCTATGTGAAACAAATACTTTTCTGAAAACCGCATTAAAAACGGTTCAGCCAAACGTGAGATAATCGCGGACAAACATACATACATACATACAGGTCAAACTGAGAACTTCCTTTTCTTTGAAGTCAGTTATAAATAATATCTTGAAGAAAGGGTCCACGACTGGGATTTTTGCCCTACTCAGCCGTTCTTATTACTTTACATTAGGTATTGAGTTCACTTTATTTTGTGCTTAGAATATTGTCAATAAAGGTAATTAGGTTTTATTTCATTTCAATATACAGTCACATTAAATCACGGGGTTGTTGAGCCACCATAGAACTCTGTCCTAATGACAGCGTCAAGTCACGCAAAAGAAATTATTTACGTCAAAATTTACCGTCAACTTTCTATGAAAGGGTTCTCCCGGTAACCTTCGGAGAGGGAAGATGGCCGATTGGAAGATGTACGGCTTTTACTTATGATTTATTCTCTTTAGCCGAACAATTTGCCCAATAAATATTATAAATAACTTAACACTAGCTAAATACACCTTAGATGTACAAACGACATTAATTAAAAATTATCTATCTATCTGTGAGTGGGTTCTAGAGTGGCTCAACAATCTCGTGATGTGACTGTACTGTAATGAAAGAAGGATGTTGCAGTACATACTCCTTTCATTGTTTTCTTTTTTCTATTTTGTTATGTCGAAATGTCTCGAAATCTTTTGAATAAAAAAGATTTCGAAATATGGAATGCCCGCCGGTGGTTTTCAGGGGGACGCTCCAGAGTCTCCAACGGACCGCGTTGGCATTCACATATGAACTAATGTATATTTAAACGTTAAAATAAATGAAAGAATATATTAACACTGCAAGACGTATACTTTTATTCTACGTAGCTTAGTTGAAAGTGCGTAAAGTATTACGCTTAGGAATAGGCGCCTACCAGGCTTACATGTTGGAGCCGTACGGGGTATCGAGAATAAGAGAACCGAAGAATCTTCTCGCAAGCAAGAAGTGGAGTGCTCCTGACCTGAACCTGAGTGATATCTTTATTAACTTATTCTCGCTTTAAACTGTTCCCATATTAGTATTTTATTTTTGTGCGTGTCCTTCCCATATAGCATAGCAAAATGGCGACTGGAAAATATAATGGGCTATCTGATACGGAGGATTTTTTAATGCAGTACCAGGCCATTGGAATCATCAAAGGATGGTCTGATGAGCAGAAAAAATATGCCATCGCCGCATATCTAGATGGACCAGCCCTTCACTGGTTTAAGACAAATTTTGAGGAATTCACGACCTACGCAGTGCTAGTGGAAAAATTGAAACTGCAATTTCCTTGCCGAGGTGATTTTGCTCAAAAATTTTACTACAGAAGGCAGCAAAACAAGGAAACGCTGATTGAATATTTCTACGCCTTAGAAAACTTAGCTGTTAAAGCTAAAATCGATGATGAAAGATTCATAAGGCATTTTATTACATCTATGAACCAGCATCACCAGTGGCTGTTGGCATCGAAGTTATTCGCATCTAAAGAGGAACTTAGAAAAACAATAATGCAAATGGAGGACATATTTAATTGCGACACCACATATGCAAGAAATGTAGAATTGCCAGTTTTTAATCCAGATGTAAACTTCGAAGAAATCAGGAACCGCGGTGATCAGCCGATGCACACACCACGATTCGATGAATCGACACCGTTCGGGACGCCAGCTACAATAGCGCCACGCAGAGTGCACTTTGAACCAGAGGCACCACGCGAGTCACACGATCTTCGTCCTCGTCCGTGTCCACGCCCACGCCCTTGGACTCCACAAGAAAGTTCGCGAAGGCAGCAAGGCGCAGCGACGGCCAATGAACGTTATCGATCCGATTATCGAGAGGTTACTCCTTCTTCATCAAGGCAGCACCCAAACTTCACGCCGCGTCGTTAGTAGATCGGGATGCGACAGGCGGCATGGATTCAAACCCGATCCTTGTAGATAAGTCTAGGGATGTTTCTGTACCGATTATTCCAGTAGTAATAAATGGTATTATTTGTGAAGCACTCGTTGATTCAGGTGCGAGTGTCTCTTGTATCTCCAGATCCCGATGGGATAAATTATCCTTGGATTCTCAAACGCACGGACCTATGGCCTTGCGAGCGGTAGGCGGTTATGCAATCAATGTGCATGCCTCTGCCGAAATAGGGATGCAAATTGCGTCAGTATATTATCGGCAACGCGTATTAATTATACACGATACGGCTGAAATAATCATACTGGGACAAGACTTTTTACGACAAAACCAAGCAATAATCGATTTCGCAAAGAGTCAGTTGACACTGAAACAAATTAGTTCGGTGCCTTTCATCTCACGTCATAATGAGAAAAAAACATTTTTTTCTATATGTGCTCATGATCCTAATGAGTTTGTATATAATGAATCTTCTTTGAAGAAAACTGATTATATTTATTTTACAGATTGGGTGCAGCGCAATGAAAACTATTTGTTAAACCTTAACGACGAGAAACCGGTTGTCTTTGACGTGAATGATGGATTGACGGCCAAACAAAAGACAGAATTGGGTGGTTTATTGAAAGGGTTCCGCGACACTTTTTCTTTTGCAACCCGAGAATTGGGATGTTATAAGGATACTTTTATTTCAGTGAATACCACGGATGATGAACCAGTTCATAAAGCACCGTATCGGGTGTCGAATAAACAGAGGCAAATAATTGATGCGCAAGTACAGGAGATGTTGGAAAATGGCATAATACAGGAGTCAAGAAGTCCTTATGCTTCACCCGTTGTGTTGGTGGACAAGCCGGAGGGCCCACCAAGATTTTGTATCGATTTTAGAGCGCTAAACAAAAAAATAAGGATGGATTCGTACCCGATTCCAAGGACGGATGATTTGCTTGGTTGTTTACAGGGAGCCAGATATTTTGCTGACCTGGATATGAATTCAGGGTATTGGCAGTTAGCTCTGGGCGAAGGCAAAGAAAAGACGGCCTTCGTGACGCATACGGGGCTATATGAATTTAATGTATTGCCGTTTGGTTTGAAAACGAGTCAAGCCATGTTCCAGCGAGTGATGGATAAGGTGCTGGCAGGGTTGAAATACAAAAAGGTTGTTGTATATGTCGATAATATTTTGGTTTATGGTAAAACGTTTGAAGAATTTGTGTCGGCATTGGAAGAGGTTTTATCGCGGTTAAAATCGGCCAACTTAACCCTAAAACCGAGTAAATGCAAATTTGGGTACCAGAAAGTGACAGTTTTGGGACATGAGGTGTCAGCAAATGGAATTGGGCCCGATGTGAACAAGATAAAGGCAATGAGGCAGATACAAACCCCAAGAAACGTAAAGGAGGTTAGATCAGTGCTGGGTTTGTACTCTTATTACAGAAAATTTATCGATAATTTTGCAGAGATCGCATTACCGATAACGAGCCTTACAAAGAAAAATAAAAGATTTGTTTGGGCAGAAGAGGAACAGAGAGCGTTTGACAAATTGAAGGAGAAAATGTGTTCCGCACCGGTATTGGCATATTTCTCTAATGATAAGGATGTGATAACGAGAGTGTTTGTCGATAGTTCCGAGAAGGCGTTGGGAAGTTGCCTTTGTCAGGGCAAGGAAGGTGAAATGAAGCCAATTGCATACGCCTCAAGAAAATTAAGTGCCGCTGAACAAAGATATTCAGTGACAGAGAAAGAATGCCTAGGATTAATATGGGCGATAAATTATTTTAAGCACTATTTGTGGGGAATGAGATTTCAGGTTGTCACTGACCATAGAGCGTTAATATGGTTAAAAAGCAAGCGTGACATGAACGGCAGACTCGCCAGATGGGCTTTATCAATACAGTCCTGGGACTTCGATATTGTATACTGCTGTGGCAAGGATAATGTCGTAGCCGACTTCTTGAGCAGAAATCCGTTGATCGAGAACCCGAGTGCAGAGTGTATGGAGAGAATTCCCGAACAAGAAGACGGATTCGTCTTATATGCGCTGAATAGCGATAGTATGAGGACGGCACAACGAACTGATTCATTTTGCCGCCATATTTTGGATCAAATGCGACAGAGCAATACGAATGTTTATCAAAATTATTTTTTGCAGGATAATTTATTGTATAGGAAAAGGGATGTTGGACAAGAAACGAGAAAGCTCTTAGTATTGCCGCAGGAGAAGTTTGCAGAATGTATGCTAGAATTGCATGATGAGCCAGTGTCTGGAGGACATTTTGGTTTGTTTAAGACATATGAAAAGTTTAATGAAAGATACTACGATATCAAGGCCAAAGATATCTCATATGATAGTGGGGACTTCGTAATGCTATACTGTCCGAAGCGCAAGTCTGGGTTAAGCAATAAACTTGCTAGGAGATACAAGGGACCATTCGAAATTGTTACAAGGCTTTGTAATAATAATTATAAGATCAGGAAAGTCGGTACGGTAACAAAATGTATTATTGTTCATAGGAATAGGTTAAAGAAATTTCATGCTAGAGCTTAGTTGTAAAGTTGTATATAATTGTGTATAGTCATGTATAATATTAACTTTCTTTTTGTCTTTGCAGTTCGCTAACACAATGAGCGAGCATGAATAGCCATGAAAAGGGAGAGGAAAGTGAGATGCAGGCTTGTCTCCATGGGAACATTACGTCTGGTCTTATGATGAGAATTCCACTTTGCCTGTAAGGTGTGGAAGAAACTCTGTATGGGTTTCATCTCACATAACGCCTGACAGATGTTTTCTATGGTGCTCAAGTCACGTATTTCATATCGTTTGTTATGTGATGGCGATATGGTTGGATGCTTATTCATGCTCTTATGATGTTATTAATGTGTATAATTATGTTTTTATTTCATGCGCATTTGCTGAGTTGAAAAAAAAACTGATGTAAGAAGTCTGACGGCTGCTGTTAGCAGAAGGAACACTGGCATGCAATCCTGCCTTTGATGTGGAAGGCACAGGAAGTCCGATGTCTGGACTGCACCATGCCCGTCCCTTCTGTAGAGCCGTATCGTTGAAATTTTGTTTTAAACTATTATGTCTTGTCTTTTAATAGGCGCCAGCTCTTCGATAGCTTGGATGCTTGGCCCCGTATAATTGTTTGTTTTCAGATGTCTTTAATGGTGTTTATTAATTTCATGTACTGATGCTGAGTTAAGCTGCCATCTGGCGACGCTTACGTTCGCAAACTGTACTACTGATATATGTTTTTTTAATATAATGACATGTAATTAAATATTTTAGCATAGCTGTAGTTAGTAATAAAATTTTAGCATTATATTAGTAGGTATTGATAGGAGATAACGATTGATGTTCTTTCAGAGCATGAATTCTTATCACGACTTAAATAGGTAGGTAAAACTAATATTCCTTCAGAATATTAGTTTAGTTGTCATGCCAAAGTGACATGACATATCTGATGTCATCTCACTTAGAAATAGTGCCTGTGGCACCATAGACAGTAACTCTCTGTCTGATGAGAGGGGATGTCTATGGTTCCGCAAGTAAAGGCGACTGTGTGCGCCAAACCCTAAGGCGTTAAATCATAGACACGGGTCTATTTGTTTTTTAATGTCGATACCAACCTCCTTGGTACGATGTTTAATGCTTTTGTAATTTTATGCTGGCAACGTATAAAGGGAATTGATTCTTTCTTGTTGACCAGGCACCTTCAGTGTTTGGGCTGTCAAGCATGTTTGACAGTAGATATGTAAGGTTAACCATGGATCGCGTCTTTTATTTTTGGCAGGGTTTTTGAAGAGTCGAAGTTTGCTATGGCAAGTAGCGCAGACGATGCCGATGACGCATGGTACGTCACTAACACAAGTTTTGGCATCAGATACGGTATTGTCACAGGAAATTATCCTGTAGAGCAGGACGATCCCCCATAATGTATTGTTCCCTCCTTAGGTAGTCATTAGGGTTTCGTATAGGATAGCATAGGTAGGGACCTTGCTTCCAGAGGGGCGAGGGATGTAATGAAAGAAGGATGTTGCAGTACATACTCCTTTCATTGTTTTCTTTTTTCTATTTTGTTATGTCGAAATGTCTCGAAATCTTTTGAATAAAAAAGATTTCGAAATATGGAATGCCCGCCGGTGGTTTTCAGGGGGACGCTCCAGAGTCTCCAACGGACCGCGTTGGCATTCACATATGAACTAATGTATATTTAAACGTTAAAATAAATGAAAGAATATATTAACACTGCAAGACGTATACTTTTATTCTACGTAGCTTAGTTGAAAGTGCGTAAAGTATTACGCTTAGGAATAGGCGCCTACCAGGCTTACAGTACCTCAACAATACAAGTAATTCAATCCTACCTTACCTACCGACAGTAAACAACAAATTTAAAAAAAAATGTAGACTGAAAAAAGTTTTTAACTTCTTATAGTCAATATTTGAATAAAAGTATTCGGAATCGATTATGTTTTTTTATTTTGTAAACATTGGTAGCAACCTCCGCGCCTAGTGGACCGGCGCACGGCTCGTCAGGCGCGGCGCGCGGCCGGCGCATGGCTCCAGCTCGCTCCTTGCTGGTGTGCTATACGCACACATACACAGAGTGCATAAAATACCTAAAGTTAATGAGCGCAAAAAGCTCGGTGCCCCCTTAAACCCGATTGAACAACTTTGGGACGAACTGAAGCGACGGGTTCGGTCACGAGATGCCGCCCCTACCACCCTGCAAGATCTTCAGGACGCAGTCATCGAAGAATGGGGCAACATTCCACAAGAGGACATCGTAAAGTTGGTGCGATCAATGAAAGACCGTTTAGAGGCAGTGATAAGGGCAAGGGGGGGTAACACTAGGTTTTAAGTTAATTTTAGGCACTTTTTGTAAAATTTTGTTATCCATTTATTGTTGTAAATTTAAACTTGAATAAACATTTTTCAACTGTTCGCAATGTCATTTCCTTTAATTTTTGACCCTAAGGAAAAATCCTTTTTTTTTTTAATTTTCCTAAAAAAACACTTTATTACCTTTCAAATGATACCTAACAATCATATTGTTGTCCTTGATCAAATAGGGTTTAAAGTCGGTTGTAATTATTTTCCGAGGAGGGGCGATATTTTTGACGCCGAGTGTATTTAACTGTGATATGATTGCTATAAACCACATTCAATCTTTCTTATCCGATTTTGTAAACATTTTTATTACCTAAATTGGCATTTAGTTTTTTAAAATTGTAGTCTTTCCGTGAATAAAGCAGCTAATATCTATTTTATAAAGGATGTTTAACAACAAGGTTGTAGTCGTTTTAAACAAAAACGGATTTATGTATATTATAAAAGTATTTTCTAAATAACAACTGTTCAGTATTGTCAAATTAATTATTTAATCTGGTAGCATCGATCGAACTGTCAATTTTGATTACCGTTATAGAGCGGCAACATTGACAGAAAGACTTCCGTTTTAACTTCGAAACCGTGCAGCGGACTGTCGTTGTCGTTAATAGAATAAATCTCGTAGCAAAGCAATTTCCGCTATCCGAACCTCTTATTCAAAATTAATTAACTACTCTCGAGATTGCGATCCGGCTTGTGTGAGTGGGAACAGCAACCTGAGCGTAGCAGGGAAGGGAGAGGCCTATCTGGATCCAGCACTGGGTTAATTCACGAACTGGCTACCGTTGGTGGTGCGAGGCGGTCATACCGGAGATCCCAGGTAAGCCAGAACGCAATCGTTGTCTTACTTTACATTCTGATTGACTACCTATTTAGCTTAAGGGACTCGGTGGAGTCGCGGAGCGTACGGGCAAAATCAAATTTAATACAGTCCACTTAGTCTTTCGTATTTGTCGCATCATTCTTTTGATCCTTCGCCGGATTTTATTGAAAAGTGATTATTTGTCGTGATTTTGTACGTATGTTTCGTGAATTTATCGAGTTTTTTTTTTTTTATTTTTTTTTTGTGAAGGTAGTTGAGAAGTTGCTTTGGCCGAGATTTTATGTTAGTTGGTTGTACGCCATCTTTTGTTGTTATCGGTAGTGGAAGTTTAAGTTGGCAGTACATCCTCGTACCATAGACTAAGTACATTTTTCGCGATTTAGTTTCGGTTGGTATAATTGTAAATTATTCATTCATTCACTCGGTGTATTGTTTTCGTTAAAAAAAAAAAAAAAAAATAATGTCAAAGCACGACCATAGCTCGACGTCGGAGTTTGTCGAAGTTGATAACAATAGAGTGTCGCGGGATTACGCCGTAATGCGACTTGAATTTATCGAAAAAACCGAGTTGTTAGGTTTCAGTGAACTTGATTTAAAAGAAATATCGGATGATTTTCATTGTGCGCAACGGAAAATATTGTCGTTATTAGATCCGTCCGACCGTAGTGAAGAAATGAGTGTTACTTTTGACTTTGAGAAAAAGTTATTAGACATTAAATTTAGATTGCGTAACAACCGGTTACAAGGAAGTGAAACAAAGTCTTGTGTTAGCGAAACAGTGGTAGCGAGATTGCCTAAAATAAACATTAAACCTTTCGACGGTAAGTTAGAAAATTGGGTTTCTTTTATACAACTTTTCAACTCGTTAATTCATAACCGGAATATTTCTAATGTCGAGAAACTGCACTATTTGTTATCGTGTGTACAAAATTCCGCTTATGAGTTGATAAAAAACTACCCACTTACCCATGAGAGTTATTTGGATGCATATAATTGTTTACGTAAATATTATGATAAAAAACGACAAATTGTAACACATTATTATGAAAAGTTGTTATCGTGTGAACCGATCAAAATAAAGTCAGCACGTGACCTTGAACGCGTGCATAGGACATTTTCGGAAAATTTATCGGTTCTGGAAAAATATGGATTACCGGACATGAATTTT
This sequence comes from Acleris holmiana, assembly GCA_949316455.1. Taxonomy (NCBI): domain Eukaryota; kingdom Metazoa; phylum Arthropoda; class Insecta; order Lepidoptera; family Tortricidae; genus Acleris; species Acleris holmiana. The sequence goes on from OX438779.1 coordinate 281,326, forward strand.
ATGCTGTTCCATTTGCTGTGGTCCAAATTAGATAAATGCACCCGCGAAGCATTCCAACTCGAGCACGATAGTGATGAAATTCCATTGTACACTGACGTTCAGGCTTTCGTTGAAAAACAATACAAGGCGCTTAATTTGTCAAATGTTACGCCTCCACCTACTTATAATCTTGCTGTTTCGTATAAAAGTGTGGGTATTAACAAACAGGTTCATAATAGTGTGAACAAACAAAAGGCATCGTTGGTCGTGTCTCGTGCAACTTGTAGCTTTTGTACTGGCCAGCACAGTCTTGCCACTTGTAATGATTTCTTGAATCTTGACACAAATTCTCGTTTTAATTTCGTAAAGGAAAAGGGTTTGTGTATTCTATGCTTTTCGAATTTACATCGTGTAAAAACTTGTCGTGCCTCTCGTTGTGTTGTGTGTCATTGTTCCCACCACACTTTGTTGCATTTTACCAAAGCTACCCCGCCGCCGCCTGCCGCGGAGGACAACGCGCCGCCAGGGTTAAGTAATGTTAGTAGTAACACGGTTTTAACTTCGGTGACTGGGGAGAACACCGTTCTATTTTCGACTGTTAGGGTTTTAATTAGAGACAGTTCAGGTAGTTTTCGACCAGTGCGCGCACTCCTAGATTGCGCCAGCGCATGTAATTTTATTTCGGAATCTTGTGTAAAAATGATAGGTTTTAACATTTGTCGTAGCCAACACTCCGTAAGTGGGATTGGCAATACTGTCGCTCAACCGCTCGGCTCGCTGTCATGTGACGTCAGACCGGCCGGTAACTCAACTTCGTCGTCGATTATTACGTTTGACGCTCTCGTTCTGTCGTCAATATGTGCTGACCAGCCTGCACAACCTATCGACTCGTCGGTATGGTCGCACATAAATAATTTGTCGCTCGCGGATCCTGACTTTGCTAGACCAGGACCTGTGGACATTCTGCTCAACGCAGATATTTTCGCTTCATCTCTGCTTCCTGGTCTCAAGCGAGGGAAGCCCGGACAACCGACAGCGTTAAATACTATCTTCGGATGGATCGTCATGGGCGAATGTGACACAAGTCCACTTGTGCCGAACGCTGTCGTACCTTGTCGTAGCAATAATAAACATTGCCTTTTCGTGTCGAACCGTTCGCAAACGCTGTCGTTAGATGATTCCATTAAAAAGTTTTGGGAATTAGAAAATGTTAGTTCTCCGACTAAACTTTTCGTGTCGAAGGAGGATCAATTATGCGAAGATTATTTTGCTACCAATTATTATCGCAACGAAGAAGGTCGATTCGTAGTGCCGCTACCATTCGTCGAATCTACGAACAAACCTACTTTCTTCAATTCTCGTGAAATCGCCTTCAAGCGCTTTCAATCGTTAGAACGTAAACTTGTTTGTAACCCCGAGTTTAAAAGGTCGTATATCGAATTTATGGAAGATTATGAGTCACGTGGTCACCTTGAAGAAGTGGGTCCTCCATCTGTGAGTGAGGGTCAATTTTATTATATACCGCATCACGGTATTCAGCGCGAGTCTGTCACTACGCCCCTTCGAGTTGTTTTTGACGCCAGCGCAAAGGATGCTAAGGGCCTCTCTTTGAACGATACTCTCCTCGCAGGACCCAAACTGCAGACTAATATATTCGATCTGCTAATGCGCTTTCGATGGCACGCCGTGGTATTTACGGGTGATGTTAGGCAGATGTACCGGCAGATTTTGGTTCCTGAGGAAGATGCTGAATTTCAGCGTATCTTGTGGCGGCCTTCCGCAGTCGGTCCCGTGCGCGACTACCGCCTCAAAACAGTGACGTATGGTGTCTCTTCTGCGCCGTTTCAAGCTCTTCGTACCATGGCTCAGCTTGCCAGAGACGCCGTGGTGGACTGTCCAGCTGGTTCCGCCGTCCTCGCTCGCGATATTTATGTCGATGATGTCGTAACTGGAGCGGACTCTGTCGAGCAAGCTTGCTCGCTCCAGGTGGAACTTACAAAAATATTGTCGTCGGGTGGTTTCCACCTGAGGAAGTGGACCTCAAACAATCGTGACTTTCTTGACAGCCTTCCCACCTCGGACTTGTACTCAGAACATTTTAAAAGATTCGAGGACATGTCTGACATTTCGCTCAAAATATTGGGACTGCTGTGGCAGCCGCAATCTGATTCATTCTGCTTTCGTGTTGCCGACACTAATAACTGTCGTTGTACAAAGCGTATAATCCTGTCGGAAATAGCGCGTATTTATGACCCTTTGGGTTTTCTCGGTCCTGTTACGTTCTATGCTAAGTACTTGATGCAGCTCCTCTGGTCTGCTGGTGTCTCGTGGGATGACGACGCACCATCTGAGATCGCCTCAGAATGGTTGCGTTTTAAATCGCAACTGTCAACGTTGGCGTCAGTCGCAATACCCCGCCGTGTTGTTGGCCCTTTCGTTACGTTGCAACTCCATGGATTTTGTGACGCGTCGGAGCGCGGATATTGCTCGGTCGTGTATAGTCGAATCGTAGACAATGAAGGCTTGTGCATTGTTAATTTTTGTTGTGCCAAGTCTAAGGTTGCGCCTCTTCGTAAGCAGTCTATTCCTAGACTTGAGCTCCAAGCAGCTGTGCTACTCTCTGAGCTCATGAATAGTACTATTGAAGCTCTAAAACCATTCCACCTTATTGATGAGATCTACGCGTGGTCCGATTCTAGTGTAGCTTTGTCTTGGATTAAATCGTGCCCGTCAAAGTGGAAGACATTCGTGGCCAATCGGGTCAGTCGCGTCCAGGAAACCATAGCTCCTGATCGATGGAGGCACGTTAACACTCACTCGAATCCTGCGGATAGTGGTTCGCGCGGTTTTCTGCCTGCGGACCTCGTCACTAATGATCTGTGGTGGAAAGGTCCCTCATGGCTTGCTGAACCCGAGGAGAAATGGCCTGTTACTCCGTCATTGTCGTTTCTGTCGCCTAAAGACATACAAGAAGAACAGCGTATTTTTAGCCTGTTGACGTCCAAAGAGCCTGACTTCGTGGAGTCATTGTTGAATAAATTTTCGTCGCTTTTGAAATTGAAGCACGTAACTTCGTACTTGCTTCGCTTCTTAAAGAACTGCAAAGAAACTTCTATCGAAAAACGTGTTGTCGGGCCTTTACAGCCATCTGAAATTCATAGAGCATTTATGCTTTTGGTTAAGCTCGTGCAGGAGAGTGTTTTTTCGTCGGAGTTAGAAAGCCTACGCAAAGGCTCACCTAACTCACTACCAAAGAGTTTACGTAAATTGTCACCGTTTATCGATAGAGCGGGTCATCTCAGGGTGGGCGGTCGCCTGAGTAATGCTAAAATCGGATTTGAAACTAAACATCCGTTGCTATTGCCTCGCTCACATTGCCTCACGTCTCTTATAATTCAGGAGTATCACTATCGCTTTATGCATCCCGGTGGGCAAACTCTTCATAATCTCCTTGCTCAGCAATTTTGGATCCTAGCGTGTAAACGTGCCATCCAATCGGTTATCTCAGGCTGTCTTAAATGTTTTCGTGCTCGTCCGCTACCCGCTCCCGCCCCGCTTATGGGAAATTATCCGTCGTATCGGATAAACCAGATGAAATGTTTCTCGAGCTCTGCTGTTGATTACGGTGGACCTTTTGACATAGCACTAGGACGTGGTCGCGGTGCTAAAACCTACAAAGGATACATCTGCGTTTTCGTTTGCACCTGCACGAAAGCTATTCATATCGAACTCGCCTCTGAGTTGTCGTCTGAGGCGTTCTTGGCTGCTCTACGGAGACTCATCGCACGTCGTGGTCGATGTAGCCATCTCATTTCCGACCAGGGACGTAACTTTATCGGTGCCAGTAATTACCTTGGTTCGATCATGCGAAAAGCCGCGGAGTCACAGGAAATTAAGTTTTCGTTTAGTCCTCCTGGGAGTCCCCATTTCAATGGCCTGGCTGAGGCAGGTATCAAATCGGTAAAGACACATCTTGCTCGTGTCATTGGTACCCAAAGGCTCACTTTCGAGGAATTCTATACGGTGCTCACGCAAATAGAGGCGATGTTGAATTCGCGCCCTCTGACGCCACTCAGCTCGGACGCTAATGACCTGTCGGCATTAACACCAGGACATTTTCTGTCCTTGGAACCTTTGTCGATCATGCCAGAGGAAAACTATGTTGACTTAAAGATAAACGTTTTGCAACGTTGGAAACTTATTCAAAAGATGCATCAGGATTTCTGGCATAGGTGGCATAGTGAGTACATGCACACACTACAACAGCGAGCTAAATGGGATAAACACCATTCGAATATAACCGTAGGAGCACTTGTGCTTATAGTTAATGAACTAGTGAGGCCCCTAAACTGGCCATTAGGTCGTATCGTCGCTCTGCACCCAGGTGCAGATGGAATATGTAGGGTAGTAACGGTAAAAACCGCCACTGGGCTGTACAAAAGACCAGTTGTAAAGATCTGTCCTTTGCCATCAGCAAGCGACATTTGAGCTAAATAAAAAAAAAAAAAATCACTTTCGTTTTGTCGTTTACGCTGTCTTCGTTAACGCAAGATCAGAGTAACTTGTCGTAATTATAATTTTCGTAACTCATTTTAGACTAAATTGTGTTTTCTGCTCTAGCTTCTTGTAGTTCAAGATTTCGTTTAGTAGTAAATACCGCGGAATTTAGTAAACCGTCGCATTTAGGTGGGCGGAATGTTCAGTATTGTCAAATTAATTATTTAATCTGGTAGCATCGATCGAACTGTCAATTTTGATTACCGTTATAGAGCGGCAACATTGACAGAAAGACTTCCGTTTTAACTTCGAAACCGTGCAGCGGACTGTCGTTGTCGTTAATAGAATAAATCTCGTAGCAAAGCAATTTCCGCTATCCGAACCTCTTATTCAAAATTAATTAACTACTCTCGAGATTGCGATCCGGCTTGTGTGAGTGGGAACAGCAACCTGAGCGTAGCAGGGAAGGGAGAGGCCTATCTGGATCCAGCACTGGGTTAATTCACGAACTGGCTACCGTTGGTGGTGCGAGGCGGTCATACCGGAGATCCCAGGTAAGCCAGAACGCAATCGTTGTCTTACTTTACATTCTGATTGACTACCTATTTAGCTTAAGGGACTCGGTGGAGTCGCGGAGCGTACGGGCAAAATCAAATTTAATACAGTCCACTTAGTCTTTCGTATTTGTCGCATCAACAACCATAAACAATTTATAATAATACATTAAATAATAACGGCGCGTTAATAAAATAAAATGTGTAAAAGTTATTGATGTAATTTTACTCATTGGGTAACGTACTTTCGATATCAGTTTAAAGTTATCTGATATCTGTTATATTTACTCAATAATCGCCTGGCTACACTTAACGATTACACCCTGTACAAGGAACTCTAGAATGTATTGTACGATCAAAATTGTAAAAGCGTAAGTACGAGTAAATCTTAATCCGTTTGATCGAATTTAGGGCCTGACATAGGCTACCTTCTTTACGACAAACTTAGAAATATATTTGTACAGACAACTAGCGGGTGAAGCCTGAGTATTTAGTAGATCGCATTAAAAGCAGTAGTGTGCGCTTGTGTTGTGAAGGATACTGCGGCGCGGCTCGTCCGAGTAGGCGAGGCAGGGCAGCGCGGCGGCCAGCACGCCCGACGCGTACGGCAGCATGGCCGCGCCCGCCAGCTCCACGAACTCCTTGATCCACGTGATCGCCGTCAGCTGGGGCAGGGGGCGTATGATAAATCAACAAATATCATGCCGTGGATAACCATTGATCCGACCAAGACTCAGGAACAATACCTACAAGCGCTCGTCACACAAATATTCGCCCTTATCGGGATCAAACCTGGGAGCGCTAGCTTCGTAGGTAGAGTCACTAGTTCATTACACTCATTACCAATTAAGCTACCCGCGTCGCCTTAGTGTCAGCGACTAATGCCATTCGACAAAAGCGGCCGAGCTTATCAACACTATTGGCCACACCGCAACGATATCCCTGAAACTTCTATCTGAACCAAAACGTGGCAGCGACTGAAATGATAGCTTACCTAATTAGCAAATTAAACGAAAATATAACTGCATTCTAGAAGTCTTCTCAAACAGTTGTGTACCTGCAATAGCTCTTCTGGGGACTGTGCGTGCGAGATGAGTATGTTGATCATAGCGGGGAAGTCCACGCGCGCCGGCTCCTTCTTGATGCTGCGCAGGAACTCGCCCAGCTGGATGTCACACCTGCGACCACAATCGAGTTGAGACACTTGGGAGGCAAGACTTGACTGTCCCACTTAACTTTGTCAACTGTCGTTGTGGCTCTCTTGCGACACAACATACGGCAAAAGTAACTTTAAACGTGACTCTTTGATATATTATTCAGGTTATTGTCTAATGTACGGCCGGCATTCAACCGGCATAAAGGTTGTCTGGCAGTGATCGCTAATCAACGATAAGACCGCCTGTTGTTTACTTGGGTCTTTTAAATTGTGCTATTTCTCTGTAATGTTTTTGTTTGGTGGACAATAAAGTGTTTTGCATTGTATTGTATTGTATTAAATATACAGGTCGCGAACGTCGATTCCATAAGAGCTTAACCATAAACGTCTTGTGAGATACCTGCTTCAATTAAGATGTAAGTTAAATCACGGAAGATCGCACTGTTGTTACTATCAGCTGTGGCTGATTTAATTAATATTTTAGCTCTATTTTATTCAATCAGTAAATTTCTTGGTTGATTCTGATTTATAACGAACACAAAGGGTAAAAAGGGAACCCATGTGGTAGACGTCAGTGTCTGTCTGTATGTCATAGCTCACTCGCTCACTTTATTGAAGTGTAGGTGAGTGTTGTCAAAGGGTATTGATGTATTTACATGCGGCGTATCTCGGGGTTGGGGTCGTCGAGCATGGCGAAGAGCGCGTCGAGCAGGTCGGGCAGGTGGCGCGCCAGCTGCAGCTCGGGCGCGGAGTCCAGCACGCCGAGCCACGACACGCAGAACTGCCGCGCCGCCGCGTTGCGCGTGTACATGCGCTCGCGCAACATCGGCACGAACGCCGCCAGCGAGAACGCATCGCTCTCAGTCACTATCTCCTGTTAATTATCGTACACGTTTGATAAGTGTTCGATATATTTGAATCAAAATAACTATAGCTCTGTAGGTATGGACATGAGAAGATAGTAGAGCTGATGTCAACCTTCCCCAAAGACTTATTACTATACTTCTAATTTTATAATACTGTACAGAGTTTGTGAGTTTGTAGGTGGGAATCTCTTGATCTACTGAACCGATTTAGATGAAATGTAGTATGGAGATAGTTTGAGTCCCAGGGAAGGACATATACTTTTAATCCCGAAAAATTGGATGGTTCCTGAGGAAATAGCGATAAACGAGGCATGCGCGAAAGGAGTCGCGGAAAACAGCAATTGTTGATATATGTATAAGAAACCTGTCACTGAAAGTTAATATTCAATTTACATGGATGTTATTTGTTTTCCGTGACTTAACACTGGCATTACGACATGGTTCTATTAAGCTCGTCATCGTACCACGACAACAGAACTTGTAATATTTTACATCGGCGCATCATAAATAAATTACTACATCTAAAATCGTATAATGTTCAGATGACGTTTGCTGGGTTGCATATATCTAACAACCTACGGTTCTCAGAAAGTTATAATTACATTTAAAACTTGAACCGAACAAAACAAGCACAAATGAAATATTAATAAATTCGCGCATGAGGGAAGTATAAAAGTATCTATATAAACTGGCTGTTGCGTTGAATTATACGTCGAGGAAAATAAATAAGACTAACAAACCAGCAACCGCCAGTTCTTAATGCTTATATACTCCGTAAAACGAGCATATAGGTGCGAGCGCCGATTGAATCGAAACTAACTTTGTTCGAGTTCGAGCCCATAATTATGAGAGCAAAATAGAATTGTTGTTACGACGACCCTAAAGTCACTGTTCACTGTACACTATCCGTTATAGTAATGCGTTTTTTAATAGTATGAGGTAAAACTTTGAACAAACTTATATTTTAATCTTAATTAATATGTAAACACCAAAAAGCAATTATGGTCACTGGCGTGACTACGATGTAGGAGCAAAGTGTACAAGTTTAACATCGTTTTCCTTAATCGATCGAATAAGTACAAAGTTGAACAATCCCATGATTTTACCTGTCTACAAATAATAATTCAACAATATTAAAACCGTTCCGTGTGGTTGCCGGGTTAGAATAGTGCCACTCCATGTCTTCCCGTGGATGTCATAAGAGGAGACTAACGGCCGAACCCTATATTCAAACCGCGGATAGATAAGGCTTACTTCGGGTTGAAATTTGACATTTGCCCATACAAAATGTGTCGAATTTTAATCCGAAGTAAGGCTATCTGTCCGTGGTTTGAATATAGGGTTCGGCCGTAAAGGAATAAGGGCTTGTAGTACGTTAGGCGATGGGCTTGTAACCTGTCACTAATACACTGGTATACATCGTAGCCTGTTTGTGAAAAATGTGGCTACAGAATTATTTTAGAGTTGTTGGTATTTCTGGAGCTCTGCCTACCCCACTCTGGGAATGAAGGCGTGATGTTATGTATGCATTATTAATACCATGTTTATTTATACCTCCAGTTATCTATCACATAACTATGGAGTATAACTTTGAATGGAATGATTATTTTGTTTTGAAGATCGCTCAAGATCATGATGCTGCACAGGCAGGCCGTGCTCGTGGTGGGGTTCTATAGCCCGTTACATTAACTTTTTTTGTGGCTTTTGCCGTTTTTATAATACCATCACTGCTTCACGGGGGCGCCGGGTGGCGTGCCCCGGGAATGGGGGCAAAACTTGCCCTTAGTAAGGTGCGATGCCTGTGGCCGCTAAATCGGATGACGGTTACTATAACACAAATAACTAGGCTAGTTCGCTACGCAGGGGCATATTTAATATTTGGCGCGCCGGGCCAATAAGATTCGCCGCCCTAGAAGTCAAGGAAAATTTGGCCAAGTGCGAGACGGACTCGCGAACGAAGGGTTCCGTACCTTTATCTATACAACATTAGACGCTATAATTCTTACCTTTTTTTACGACGGGAAAAAAACACGTTTGTTGAATGGACGCCCCCATTAATTTATTTAATTTTAATCATTTACTTTTGAAGCAAATATACAACTAAATATTTCAAGTGTCTGTCTGTTGCCGTTATTATAATCGAGGAAAAAAACGGCAAAAAAATCACGTTTGTTGTATGGGAGCAAGACTTAAACATTTATTTTATTCTGTTTTTAGTATTTCATGTTATAGCAGCAACAGGAATACACCGTCTGTGAAAATTTTAACTGCCTAGCTGTCACGGTTCATGAGATACAGCCTGGGACAGTCAGACAGACAGACGGACAGCGGAGTCTTAGTAGGATCCAGTTTTTACCATTTGGTTACGGAACCCAAATATGGGATTTGGAGACCCGCGCCATGGCCCGGATAGCCCTCGGTTAAATACGCCCCGGTCGCTACTTTAGTGTTGCCATCATCATCACCTTGACGAGCCGGTCAAGCAGCCCGCGCCCTGCTTGACCTGCGGCTCCGGGTCCGCCTGCACTCGTCACCATCACCACTCATCACCATCATCACCTTGACGAGCCGGTCCAGCAGCGCCGCGTCCTGCTTGACCTGCGGCTCCGGGTCCGCCAGAACTCAGCACCATCACCACCAGCACTCATCACCATCACCACCATCATCATCACCTTGACGAGCCGGTCCAGCAGCGCCGCGCCCTGCTTGACCTGCGGCTACGAGTCCGCCAGCACTCAGCATCATCACCACCATTATCATTACCTTGACGAGCCGGTCCAGATACGCCACGCCCTGCTTGACCTGCGGCTCGGGGTCCGTCAGCAATCATCATCATCACCACCACCATCATCACCTCGACAAGCCGGTCCAGCAGCGCCGCACCCTGCTTGACCTGCGGCTTGGGGTCCGCCAGCAATCATCACCATCATCACCTCGATGAACCGGTCCAGCAGCGTCGCGCCCGGTTTGACGTGCGGCTGGGGGTCCACCAGCAATCATCACCATCATCACCAGCATTCATCACCATCAACACCATCATCATCACCTTGACGAGCCGGTCGAGCAGCTCCGCGCCCTGCTTGACCTGCGGCTCGGGGTCAGCCGCAAGCCGCGCCAGCGCGTCAAAGAGCGCAGGGAAATGCGGCAGCACGGCCCCCCGCGCAACCTTCACCACGTTGAACAGGGCCTCGGCCGCCTGGTAGCGCACGCGCGACTCGCTCTCGCTGAAGCACGCGATAATCGGGTGGATCAGCTCCGGCAGGAACTCTATGCAGCCCTGAATCAATAATACATGGTGTGAAGGAATAAGAAGGGTACAGGGGTAAACCAAATCTAGATATATTATCAATGAAATAATTAAATAAATATACAACTTTTTGAGGATTTTTACAACTAATCTATAAATATAGGATGGAAACAATTAATGGCGCTTGAAGGGGAAGCTCCTCAAGTCCTTGAGATAACTAATTTTACTTAAAGGAAACATCCTTTTTTAAAATGATAAATGCAAGAATTAAACCAAATAAAAATAAACATTCAATCTATACTTATACAAATAGATAGGATCAATAATAAAGTTAAACTCTTCCCGAGAAATGTTAGGTCATAGAAATAATAAAGTAGGCACAGTCTGCGTCCAAAGTAGCTAAGCAGAATAACATAATCAAAATAATCTAGACACAACATGTTCTCTTGACAAAAGAGTCGAGTGCAGATCATTTTGAACTGTTTGGTTGCATAACTCTGCTGCTGACTGTACTGAAAACTGTTTCTATAATGCAAGCACTAGAAAAATGCGTATTTGGTAAAATACATAAGTTTACAAATAATAAGGACATAGGAATGAAATTAATAAATGTAATCTATTGAAAATAATAAATGAATAATTGTAATATGTCAACAATAAAGGCGATTTCTATTTTATTCTATTCTAATGAGTATAAAGACCTTTCCGAGCCCTACGGCCACGGAGGAGAGCCCCATCAGCGCGCCATTTTTGACGTTGGGATTGGTGGAAGCCATCAGGTCTTGCCCCAGTACGCGGATTAGCCTCTTGATCTGGCTGGCGTTGTTCGCGTCGCTGAAGTCTTTTACCATCCTACAAAGAAGCAACATCAGCATCAATACAAGTCACACCTGTCACACCTGCTTTAAAAGTTTTTATCCGACCAAACAGAGTCAAAATAGGACAAAAACAAACTTCTCAATTTCAACACCAGCAAACTTCCTCTTCTCGTACAGTTTGTCGCATAGCCCGCGAACGCAGGCTATGCTCAAGGGAGCGTAATCTCTTTCAGACATGGTCTAAAATCTATATAGTTTCAAATCATGGGAATAAACAAAATATTAAAGAAAAACTGCATCGATGACTACAACTTCTGCCCCAAGCATATGTCATCTGTCACTAAGACAGCAGCTGTTAGTTTAGAAATCACAATTGTGTGAAATAGTATGTTATGTTTTTTTTTATAAAAAAGAAACAAAAATTAAGCTTGAAATTAAAAAAAACGTATTACTTTTTGCTTGGTTGAGATTTTCAAGTAGTTGTAAACTATTTAATAATATGGTGCTTTTTAAAATAAAAGCAAGAATGACATAAAAATATTTCTAAACGAAACGCTAGTCTATTTCAACAACGGAAAAAGACGTCTTTTTCATTCTTAAAATCTGTGCGCGCAGATACAAAAAACCTCAAGTGTGAATAGAATACTTTACTGACACAGTCATAATAATTTATCAAAATCATTTATTTTCTTTAAGAAGCATAATATAAAGAAGTAGGGAAGGGTTTTTCCTTAGTATGGAGCGTAATAAAATAAAACTCGACCGAGACGTAAAATAGTAGCAACTTAGCGAGTGTCGCGTCGCGATCTCAGACTTCATCCATCTCCCATCCCATCTCTCAGTCAGTTTTCTCACTCGCACTTGTCTTGTCAATCTTGTCATTAATGTTTATCAGACTATCGGACGATGTGTTGTTAGCTCGCAAAAATACGATAAAACTGCGTGTGTTCATTAACAACTACCACAACGCATTAATGCAGTAGTGTGATGTGTAGCGTGACGGTTTTGATGACTAGTATATAACAGTGGTGATTCAATATGCCTGTGACACTCATAGATCGGTTGCCCTTGCCGAATCTCAAGGTTTATACTGCGGTTAGTGTGTCGTTGTTGTCTGTGGCGGTGTACCACGCGCTGAGCGTGACGGGAGAGCCAGGGTGGCGGCAGAACGCCACGATGGCGCGGCAGGAGGCGGCGGGCGGCGAGGGGCGGCTGCTGCAGCCCTCGCCCGCTCCACTAGGGCTGGCCAACTCCTCGCGCTTCCTCTCGGACCAGTTCGCTGACGTCCTCACCTACATGATGCAGGAGCCACTTTGTATGTGGGTAAGTCTATGCACATTTACTGGTAACTTTATGCAGGTAATTGGACTGCAAATTGTGCTGGGATTAAGGTAGGACAAGGACAGAGTCAACAAGTATATGATTATATTTGGTAAACAAGTTCTCAAAAAAGTTTGTTTTGTTTTCAATATTATTTATAACTTCTGAAGAGTCCAACTATACACAATATTTATTTAGAAAGGAGACAATTATCAGAATTTTGTATCAAATCATGCATCATGTTATTTTTATGACTAGTTATACAGACAAGATAATAAATGAGCCAAAGGAAATATATTATTTTTATGTACTCGTTAATTGGTCAATTGAATTGAAGGTGGTGAAAATTGTTACAAAACAATCAATAACAATCTATCTGATGTAATCAATATTACTCGCTACCAACTGCATGATGAAATGAATGGGTAATTATACTGATAGTGAATAATTAAACAGTTATTTCTAGGAAATTGACAATTTATTAATTATCACTTGTTTACATAAACTTAGTATAAAATTAAATAGGTGATCTCTCATGCTGAGAAAGTAGTGCATAGGTTATCTTTATCATGCATTGAAAGTAATATTTCCAATAAACAAAATGAAGAAAGAATATTTTAAGTCTAAACCTTATTTGCATAGCTAACTGTATACATAGTTAAATGTCTCAAACTTTTTCATGGTAACTAAATGTTGTTTTTTTTATATTACCAATTTAATTAAACCTACATACATACATACATAACATCACACCTTCATTCCCAGAGCGGGGTAGGCAGAGCTACAGAAGTACCAACAACTCTATAAAGACATGTTAAAAATTCTGTAACCACATTTTGCACAAGTAGGCTGAGATGTTTACTAGTATATTAGTGACAGGTTGCAAGCCCATCGCCAAACAACCTCTAATAAACCTCTGTTAAAATAAAAATGTATGTGCAACCTTATGGTTGCACAAGCTGTAACTATCTCACCTAAAACTGATTTTCCCTCTACTCCTTGGTAACTTTGTGTTATTAAATACTTTAAATTGTTCACTCACTTCACTTCCCTAACAATTGTATTGAAAACTGATAATAACAACTTTCTATTTTTTCTTGCACCCTGCATGATTACACTCACTGTACAACAGTATGCTAAGAGGTTTGCATTCCAGCTTTTGTGTTTTTGCTTAAAAATAATAACTCAATTGTAACATAAAATTATTTCAAACACTTTACCAAATCAATGTTTGCATAGCAAGGCCATCTAGTTTTAATATTGAGTTAATATTATTTTAAATATGATGGTTTGGAAATATTGAGTATAGAATTAGATGGAATAAAAATTAAGGAAAAAGGAGTTTAAGAGATGGACATCTCTTGACTGATATTGATGATGCTGGCATGTTTATGTTGCAAGTTTTATTTATTAGTAATGAATAGTCAAATTAGCATAGCAAAAGAAGGTAATGGAAAATGATAAATGATAAAATACCTACTGTAAATGACATATATAAAAACCATTTCAACCAATCAGAAGCAGTTATATGAGATCACAGTTTATTATAGCTATTTTATTGCATACAATTCCTCATTGTAAAGCCACTTTACTTTACTATGTATGCGTGACCTGATATGTTTATCATTAAGACTTATCTGTGAAATATTTCAGGGAGTAAATAATAATATTGCTTATTTATGGTAATTTTGTATCAGGTTTATATTTTATTGATAAAAACGTGATTATCCATTTAACAATTGCATATTATATTTATATGTAGCCATAGTTACTTGATTACCTTATTAACTGGCTGATTGTTTACACGCTTCAATAGAGAACAATACGGGTTTATTGCCATGTAGGTAGGTATAACACTGGTTCTAGTGGTCATAATAAAAGTCGGTAGGTCAATATTCAAGTGTTACCTAGGTATATCGCGACGCTGACGCGACGCCATACAGCGCGGGCCCGCTCGACCTCGCGGGACGATCGTGACATAACCGAGTCACGGCGATTACACCTAAAATCTAAAATAACAGAAAAGCGGTCAAGCGTGAGCTACTAATAGGCAATAGGAGAAAGCTACCGCCACTCGCTCCCTGTAGAGACCTAATATGCAGTTGGTATCAATATTTTGCAAAAAAAAAACACAATTTATTAATAAATACGTTAATATGACATTACAGTAATAAAAACCATTGCGTCTTAAAACTTAGGCAAGTATATAACAAAAAAAAACAAGACAATTACATTTAATAGACGAGCATCTATTTCCCATCTTACAGAATCTCAAGCAGTTTAGAGACTTCGGAAATTACGTAGTACGCACCTACCTACTTTTGGATAATCTATTGGTTTATAATCTTGTTTTCTCCGGTCCAGCGTCCGGACATGCATAGCCAAGGCTTATCAAATCTACGTCTTACTTCAAAAAATATATTAGGTCGAATGAGTCCCTCAGTTTTTACCCTCATAAATTGTAGGTACCTACGCCTCATTTGAAATACATCGATTTTAAAGATAATGGTTTGTAAATATAGCACAGGCATGTCAGCATGTCACGAGTGACGGCGAGGCTTTCTCCATATACATAAATACCTAGTCCGCCAGTAAAAAAAAATTGTCGTAGGTATAAGTCATTCTATTTTTCTTCGGGCTAAGGGCTAGTTAGGCGGTGCGGTCTGCACTAAATTCAAACATGGCGTTGAATGAAAGCGTTCACGGAGAAGCGATTTTACACGCGTCTGCTTCAAACACAGCGTTACCTGCGTCGGAGGCCGCGGATGGCATCGGCGCGTTGCGCGCAGCGTCTCACGCGTCGATAACGGCGGTACCCCCGCATTGTCATAAACAACATCTACATTGCCATATTATGTTTGTGTTTGCGTGTGCGATGACGCGGGCAGCTGCACGCAACGCCTCTGTTAACGGAAAAAACGCCCGATGCGCCCTACAACAAGCCCTAAATAGTTTGTGCATCAAGAGAGCAAAGTTGGTTTTTGCTGCGAGTGTTGATTTTGAATCCCGAGCAAGCGGATGATTCTAGGGATTCTAAGACACGTTGCACACACAACTTTTCACTTCAGCAGCGAGAAAATATAGCCTTAAGGTAAAAAAAATAACACGATATAATTATTGAGAACAAAAATTTAAGTTAGTTTGTAACTGTCTGTTTTGTACTGTTTTTAAACAGCAAAACGATCCTTTTTGAGCTGCTGAGGTGAAAAATTAATTATCTTATCACCGTTACAAAACATTGAAGCGATGCCCGAGCGGGTTGTTTATTTGGCGCGAGCGATAAGGGTGACGTCACGCGCGTCACGCGTTATCTCCACTAGTAGACGCGCACTTTGGCACAGGGTGCGCAGGGCTTCTATTCAACTAGTTAAAAAAACCATATTGCCTAATACGATATCTTATTGTTAACGTTACGATTGCCCTTATTTACTTGACAGTAATGGCGGCCGAGTTAAAAACAATTATATATAGATATAACACGTCAAAAGTCAACATTGTTCGACACAGTAGAATAGAGGCTCACGGCTACTGCGTTATAACGATATCGTGTTTGACGTGTTTTAGAATCGTTCTTAACGCGGCTGCCATTATTATCAATGACATAACATAAGAGTTATCAAAACGTTGACAATACGGAAACACGTCAAAGACGATATCGTTATTACCGTGCAGAATCCCAGCCCTGTTTGAAAGTTGAAACACCGAAAACTTTCACTCACTTGCTTAAGAAGCCAAAGGTATCGAGTAGTGATTATAAACATTATTAAAAATATGTGGACAAAATATGTGTCTATAGTTAACATTGTTTTTAAATTGATGTGCACTTGCCAGGTTTTATATTTTAAAAGAAGTTGCACAATCGATTTAACTCGTGAAATAGGGACTAAAAAACACCTAATGATCTGAGAAATGAGTTCTTTTACCTGATTGGTCGATTTTAATATAGCTGCATTCTGGTTGGTTGATACCATGTTTTTAAAGAGTTAAATTAGTAAAAGAGTTTACATACCAAAAAGAACCTAACTTTTCGATTGACAGTCAATGTGTATTGTGATTGGTGGATTTAGTGGTGGTAGGACCCGTGTGTGCAGGGTCCGTCCGGTTCGCTACCACCATCTTATCCATTAACCACCCGCCAAGCAACTGTGTTCGCATTGTTGTGTTCCGGTGTGGGGATAAGACAAGCGGTGAAATTACTAGCATAGAGGCATTCCATCTTAGTCCTCAGGGTTGGCAACGCATTTGAGGTTTTAGGATTATAGTCTTGAGAATTCAAATGTCTATGGGTCTCAGATTCCACTTACCATCAGGTGGCCTGTGAGTGCTCGGGTGCCTTCTCCTTATCATAAAAAAAAAAAAAAAAAAAAAAAAAAAAAATTGGTGAAGTATTTTGATTGGTCAAATTAACCTAAGCTTTGGCAGTTAGGCTAGGCATGTAGTTTTGGCTCAAAAAAGCACAAGTGCTGTTAAGGGGAATAGACTAGATAGAGTTTTCTACGGAATGTTCTGCTGACATATTATCTATATTCTTCTTATATTAGGGTTCGTGACTATATAAATGACAGATAAAAGTACAGGGCTGGAATTCTACAAGGTAATAACGATATCGTTTTTGACCTGTTTCCGTATTGTCAACGTTTTGATAATTCTTATGTCATTTACAATAATGGCGACTGTGACAAAAACGATTCTTAAACGTGTCAAACACGATATCGTTTTAACGCACCTGAATAGAGGCCCAGGAGTAGGAAAAGTAAGTTAATAAATGAAATTTCAAATTTCGAATATCAATACAGTGTATCGCATACCTACAGCTTGACAACCCATGTCATCTTTCTAGTGTGACTTTGTGTCCACACGAGAAGGTAAAAGAGAGATAATTAGCAACAAACAAAAAAAAAATTGAACTCGTTTTATTGTCGTAATATATTAATATATGGCACTGATAAAAAAATTGCCCTGTATAATGATATTTGGTGGTCTAGTAAAAGTAACATTACCATGTTCCTTTCACTTGAAATTGCGAATGACAGCAGTTCCAAAGTTACAGATATAATACATTGGCTGAAATTACTAGTTACTTTTTTGTTGGCACCGACCGATGTGGGTACGATAAACAATCCAGCAGCCATGTATAATTGTCCGTGTACCGGCTGAATGTGCGAATAGCAGGATTTTTCTCACGCCAGCCGCAAGTTGGCACGCAGGGGCGAGTAATAATAGACGCAACTCGGATATGTATTGTTAAACAGTTGCGTAATTTCGTTTGTAAACATCATCGTGAACACTTAAAATAAAGCGAAAACTTGTTTCATAGGTATTTAAATGGCTGGCTATCCGAGCCGGTGCAAGGATGCGTTGATTGAACAAAGACTGTCGAGGTAATTTCGGTGCAACATTTATCCCGGGGCCACATTATCTGGATTCCGCGAAGGTTTTCTTTCTGTATGATAATGAAAGTGAGGCTAACGCGAACCTTTTCCGAATCCCGATAAAACCGAAACCATATGTCCAAGCTGTTTATGCGACTTCGTCTCTGTAGAAGTGAACGATCCAATTTTATGGGATGAAAATTTTCATGTGGATAAGGGTTAAAAGTTTCTCCACACAAAATTTAATTAATATCGGTTTTACTGTTAAAGCGTAACAAACAAACAAAGTTACTGTGACAAGAATGGTTAAATGTGTGTTATGTTGATTGTAATTTCATTTAAATTTAATTGATATCGTCATTAAGGTGCAGTTTGTACACCTAATTGAGCCATGTTTATTGATTTGTCGTAGATAATAAGTTACTAAAGAGTACCCTATAATAAATAAAGTTAAAAAGGTAGTAGGGAAATAATGCTTGTGCCTTCGTCTCCTTTTTTATTTTTTGCGCATATTGTTAAATTAGTAAACTACACGTCATGATAACGGGAATTTGAATAACTTGAGTGTGACCATGTACCTAACTATTTACGAGTATATTAAAGTATGACGCACCGGTCTCGAGAATTCCCGGAAATCTCCCCTACTTAGATCGTCCTGTTACATAGCCGGCTTTCCCGGGTATTCTCGGTAGTCTTCCTTCTAGAGACGCGCCGTTCTGGGGTATTCTCGAAAACTGCTTCTCGTATCTTCGTATAACGTGTAATGAAGTCGGTTGTCCCGGGACCTTGGCTTTTACGACATTGATAATCTGCTTAGCGTTCTGTCGCGCGGCGGCCGATGCCCCGAAACAATAACAGACTCGTACCTATTTAGCTGATGAGGTTAGGCAGAGCTTCGCTACATATCTATATAAATAAAGGCGATACCAGCTGTGACGTCTACCCTGTTAAACCAAACAGCGGTGACTCCATCGTAACTTCTGCAATCTTATTTTTTTAACAAGAGAAAATCGATATTGCCTTAGGAATTGTATTAGAGATACCACTCGATAGGTACGCACCCGGGTGCCGGTGTAACCTTCATTTTTCAATATTTTTTTTATAAAATACTAATATCATTCAAAGTTCTAATATCTACTCTCGGGCAATCATGACATCTTCACTGTAGTGCATTTCTTTCTTCACTTAGGAGTTTTGTGAATTGTATTTAATAAGCCTTCAAACTCTCATATTATGTACGGCAACAAACACGTCAAGGCGCTAAGGTCATCCACTCAAGCCCTTCCAATGCACTTCTAACTCGGAACCAGACTGGTTACATTCACCAACCATTTGTAGAAACCGTGGTTTATTCCGTGCGTTATGTAAGTGTTGGTCTGTTTGAAATTTCGTTGGTTTTTGGGTCAAAATGATACATACAAAAAAAAATATAAATTAAAAAAACCCCTGACTCAATACAGTCTGTAAAAAACCTCTAAAAAGTAAAAAATAATATGTATTGGCCCTATAATTTGAATTATAAGTAGGTATTATTAATGTTTTGATCTAAGTGCTTGCGTAGGAGTAAGGGCTGATTATTTGATAAGTACCTAGGTCGTTAACTGAACACGACACTAACTGAACTGACACGTCGGGGACCGCTAAGTAGCTGGGGTATTTTATATTATTTCATTTGCTTAGCGGTCCCCCGAGCCTCCGACTTGTCAGTTCAGTTAGTGTCAGTTTTCCGTGAACGACCAACTTATCTAACAATCAGCCCTTAGGTACCTACTCCTACGCAACCACTTGGATCAAAACATTAATACCGACTTATAATGAAACTTATAGGGCCAATACATATATTATTTTTTACTTTTTAGAGGTATTTTTACAGACTGTTTTGAGTCAAAGGTTTTTTAAATGTAGAATTGTTATTTTTATTTCACGCTTTTTAATCTTCTTCATCTGAGTGTCTGTTTTTGGCAACGTAACTCCGGATAAACGGATTTGGACGCAGGTTTTTTTTTTAAATAAAGCAACATTAATCTGGATGGTTCTTAGCAAGATTTCATGAAAATATGTTGGGCCGTTTAAGAGATATCAGCTCTGAAAGTAGGTAGGTGTCACTGTAGGTGTAATTTCGGGGGCTTGTAACCCTCTAAAACCTCAATATCTCATAAATGGCTGAACCGATTTTAATCAACCATATCTAAGAACCACCGCTAAAAAACCCGCTTTCAAATAAATAAAAAAACTGCATCCAAATCGGTCTTAACTAATGACTCGTTCGGCTGCTAACATTTTTTGGTGGGTGATAAAATTTGCATTATATTCGTTCTTTATGTTACATTTCTGGAAGCCTCAGTGCCGTTCCTTGACTTGGCAGTACACTTGTAGTTAAACTAGAGCCTAGGCATCTACCAATCACCGTGCAGCGTGCCGAACCTAAGGCATCATTTACTTTATGCCTGTATGCATTGCATACTGCGCAGTCGGGAGCGAGCTTAGTGGTGTTATCCTCACGGGCAAGAGAATCGTTCTTTATTACTTTTATTAGTTTATACTCACTAGCTGTTGCGCGCGACTACCGCGCGTAGAAATAACCTATGACTCTTGCAAATAACGTAGCTTTCATTGGTAAAACAATCTTCAATATCGGTTCAGTAATTACAAAATACTACAACCTCACAAACTTTACCTCTTTATAATATTAGTATAGATAAAATCATTTTCCAAGGAATGTTAAAAACCTAAACAATTTGCATTCCATCAACCTTAATAAAACATATAGAGTAAACACAAGCGTTCACTTCCAACAATCCGACGCGTACAGTCCAGCAATGTGATTCCTAGGCCTCCATGGACGTGACATACACGAAATCGAAAGAAGTGTATCTACTACGTTTTTGGTGTCCATAGTGTCCTAGGAATTAAATTGGTAAGTACCTTTGTATTTACGAGTATGTTTTCTACTGTTAGGATCGGTGGGAGGTGGAATGCTACAGAGAATCCAATTGAGCCTTGCGTTTGCCTGCGTGCGTAGGTACAATGCACAATCGCGACTCGCGACTAATAATCAATCGCACACGAACACTGTGGCGCGTGTTCGTCAATTTTATTTTAAATCATTGCATTGTTTTATACCCGTAATTAAGGGTTTACCCTTATTGTGTCGACACCCATTTCATAGAACGTCACATAATTTTCATACTTTTGTAGGCGTCTTAGGAGTTTAGATTTTGTAACTATAACCTGCGGAATTAATATTTAAGAAATAATTATAACAATAGGTTTCTAATAGAAAATAGCTTTGGTTGAAGACTAAAATCGGTATTGCGTCTTGAGAGGTTAATAAGTTAATAGTAAATAATTGTTTACACGTTCGGCCATTTTTGGCGTCCGTATGGAATCGCTTCACATAAATAACTAACTAGTTTCACATAAATACTAATAGTTTGCATATTATCAGCTTGCGATAAATAGTAGATCTTCATGTGTTGAAGCATATTGGAACGTGAGTCAGACGGTCCTTCGAGGCTCGATATTACATTTCATCTGGAGTTAGATCCTGCCCATGTGTTAGCAATGCTAGCCACACGTGAATAGAACACTCGGCCTAATCTTACTTCAACACGGGTGGCCTGTGTTCGCTTGAATTAGATGCAACATGAAAACGAAGTTTTAAAGATTCCAACGAAAAGTTTTACCTGTATAATATTATAACCATAACTATATTGTTTATATTGTTTCATCATCATCATCATCATATCAGCCGAAAGACGTCCACTGCTGGACATAGGCCTCCCCCAAGGCTCTCCACTTAGACCGGTCTTGTGCCTTCCGCATCCATCGCGATCCCGCCATCCTTACGATGTCGTCGCTCCATCTTGTTGGAGGCCTACCAACAGCTCGTCTCCCGGTCCGTGGACGCCATTCGAGAACTTTCTGGCCCCATCGGCCATCAGTCCTGCGAGCAATGTGCCCCGCCCACTGCCACTTAAGTTTCGCTATTCTTCGGGCTATGTCGGTAACCTTAGTTCTACTGCGGATATCATCATTTCTGATTCTATCCCGCAGAGAAACCCCGAGCATAGCTCTCTCCATAGCCCTCTGAGTGACTCTGAGCTTTCTTATGAGGCCCATCGTTAGCGCCCACGTCTCAGATCCGTAAGTCATCACCGGCAACACACACTGGTCAAAGACTTTTGACTTCAAACACTGCGGTAATTTGGACGAAAAGACACTGCGAAGCTTCCCGAACGCTGCCCAGCCGAGTCGGATTCGACGAGTGACCTCTTTCTCGAAGTTGGACCTACCTAACTGGACCGTTTGTCCCAGGTATACATAGTCGTCAACAACTTCGAGTGCAGAGCCTCCGACAATCACGGGAGTTGGCACAACATGGATATTAGACATGACTTTCGTCTTGTCCATGTTCATTTTCAGGCCAACTTGGTCGGAAACTCTGCTGAGGTCAGCGAGCATAGCACTGAGGTCCTCCATGGTTTCAGCCATGACTACGATATCGTCGGCAAATCGAAGGTGAGTGATGTACTCGCCATTAATGTTGATGCCTCGTCCTTTCCAGTCCAGAACCTTAAAAGCATCCTCCAATGCAGCGGTGAACAGCTTCGGAGATATCACATCCCCTTGTCTGACTCCTCGCTGCAGAGGAATAGGCTTTGTGCTCTGGTCCTGTAGTCGGACGGACATAGTGGCGTTTTCGTACAGACACTTCAACACTTCGATATATCGGTAGTCAACTTGGCACCGCTGGAGAGACTGCAGCACAGCCCAGGTCTCGATCGAATCGAAGGCTTTCTCGTAGTCCACAAATGCAAGGCAAAGAGGAAGGTTATACTCTTCAGTCTTCTGTATAACCTGCCGCAACGCATGTATGTGGTCTACGGTACTATAGCCTTTTCGGAAGCCGGCTTGTTCGGGAGGCTGGAAGTCGTCAAACCTGCGCGCGAGACGATTCGTGATGACTCTCGAAAACAGCTTGTAAACATGGCTCAGAAGTGAGATGGGTCTGTAATTCTTCAGCAAGGTGTTATCACCTTTTTTGAAGAAGAGCACCACCACACTTCTGTTCCATGCTTTTGGCGTTCTCCCTTCGTGGAGGACGGAACTAAACAGCGTCTGAAGGCCTTTAAGAACTGGTTTACCACCCGCCTTCAGGAGTTCGGCTGTAATTCCATCGTCACCTGGGGCCTTGCCATTCTTAAGCTGTTTGAGAGCCATACTAATCTCGTACAGGCTGACGTCCGGAATATCATCGGTATAGTGCCGGGTTAGTCTAGCCCTCGGGTCTTTGGCTAGATTTTCAACGGGTGTTCGGGTTGTCGTGTAGAGTTGCCCATAAAACCTCTCGATTTCCCCCAGTACCTCAGGCCTGGATGAAACGATCCTGCCGTCGTCGGTCTTCAGCTTCATCAATTGGCTTTGGCCAACAGACAAATCTCTGGTAAAAACCTTAGAGCCCCTGTTACGCTCAATAGCCTCTTCAATACTTTTAGTATTAAATCGGCGTATATCGCGCTTCAGAGACTTTGATATCTGGGCATTCACTTCCTAGGCATTCGAAACGGTTTTGGAGTTCGAGCTGGAAGCTCTCGGGGTTTTGGAGCTGGGCGGGTGCCGGGCGGAGCGTAGACTTCATCAGTCGAGACCTTTCAAGCTTGAACTGGATATTCAATGAGCCTCGTACCATACGGTGATCACTCCCGGTTTTAACCGCACTGATCACGGAGACATCATTGAATATGTGCTTCTTCGTCGACATGATAAAGTCTATCTCGTTCCTCGTTACACCATCAGGGCTCATCCAGGTCCACTTCCTATGCTCACGTTTTCTGAAGAAGGAGTTCATCATATAGAGTCCCTCCTTCTCCATAAAACTGGCCAGTAGGTGACCCCGGTGATTCCTACGCCCCACTCCAAATTTCCCCACTCTCAGCTCTTCACCGTCTCGTTTGCCCAGCTTTGCGTTGAAGTCCCCCATAACAACCGTGAAGCGAGTTCTGGAGCTGTGCATGGCTCTGGAAACATCCTCATACATAGCCTCCACCTCATCGTCGGAGTGCCTCGAGGTCGGAGCGTATACCTGTATGACCTTCAACGAATAACGTTGAGTCATTCTTAGTACAAGGCACGCTACCCTGCTCGACACACTCTCGATCTTCACCACGTTGTTTACGAGGGACATGTGGACGATAAACCCGACACCTCCCTGGGACTGTTGGTCGCCCTCCCGGAAATAGAGCAGGTTCCCGGACTTCAGGGTTATCATGTCCTCGCCCTCTCTACGGACTTCTGATAACCCTATGATTCCCCATCGCAACCTGCTCAATTCTTCCTCCAGTTCCAGTAATCTTTCGTCGGTCCGCAGTGTTCGGCAGTTGTATGTTGCCAGGGCCAAAGGTCGTCGTTTTTGGTAGCCGGGTCTCTGCCGGTGATTCACTGAAGCACCCCCTGCCCCACCGTTACCATGGCCGCTACCGGAGCCAGGAATAGCAGGGCCGCCGGGGACTAGGGGTCTGGGCCGATATTGTGGATTCATTTTTTATTTTTTTAATTTGGGGGGAAAATGCCATAGTCGCCACGCTTGGCAGGCGGGTTGGCGACCGCAGTAATACCTGGTAGTTCGCGGAGGACGCTGCTGCCCATCCCCCGGTTTATCCCTTAGTCGCCTCTTACGACACCCACGGGAAGAGATGGGGTGGTGCTATTCTCGACCGACACCACACGGCACAAGTGTTTGTTATATTGTTTGAGTTGACTAAACATCAGCCTGATTGTGCAAAATGTGGTTACAGAATTACCAACAAGTTTAGAGTTGTTGGTATTCTGTAGCTATGCCTACCCCACTCTGGGAATTAAGGCGTGACGTTATGTAGAGTTCACTAAAAGCCCGCGAGGCGTCTTGCTTCTTGATGAGTAGAATTAAACACCCAGAGCAATAAGAATCATATTCTTATAGCTCTGTCCCTTTTATTGAATGGCATTATATTATACGAATTGCAGAGCGCTAATAGTGCGTTAGTTTTTTAACTGCATTGGTGCTTTGCAATGTGTAGTGTGTACAGTGTTAGTTGTCCTAAAATGGTGGTTGTATTCCAGACGGTGATCAACATGGCGTACTGCGCGCTCGCGCTGCTCGGCTGGGGGCTGCAGCGCGCCGTGTTCGGGCCGCTGCGCGTGGCGGAGGCGGCGCGCGCGCGCGACAAGTTCTGGAACTACGTGTTCTACAAGTTCATCTTCGTGTTCGGCGTGCTCAACGTGCAGTACATGGACGAGGTGCTCATGTGGTGCTCCTGGTTCAGCGCCGTGGGGTTCTTGCACCTGCTGGGCCAGCTCTGCAAGGATCGCTTTGAATATGTAAGTGCACTCGGAAAATTATGTAAAGTCTGTCAGGATGACACTCCAGCTCGGAAATTTCTTTAACTTTGGACCATCTAGATATGGTAGTCTTTACAAACCGGTATAAAATCAAAGACTACTCGTACATGAGCATAATAAATTACCTGACCGCCGAAGAAGAACGGTAAATATACCTATGCATGGTTATAATGAGGTGTCATTTAATCATTGTATTGACGACAATATCAAAGCATGTAGTCGGGTTTTTAATGTTTGATTTTTGTTATTCACTATGGATTTAACTGTGCTTGATTCTTTACCTCCAAACGATAACTGATAGCGAGTAGTAACCGCTCATTCCCAAAATACCAGATTTTTTTAATACCGTATTACTTTTTTTACCAGATTCAAAATAGTGGGTACTAATACGAAAGAGCGTTAGTAACAAGGTAACAGCAGCGAGTTGTTTAAAACTTATATGTATAGATCGTGGTTGAGTAATCTTACTTCTCTATAGGCTCGAGGGCTCTTATGGAATCGAGACATATTTTGGTAAAAGTGATCACCAAAACTTCGAGTGAAATCGGAGGCGACACTTTCGTTAGTAACAAACGGTGATCTTAAAACCCATTTAATATTATTTTACCATAATCTGCCATAGTTACTGATAATGTCTCAATATCTATGATAATATCGATTTCTGTTTGCTTAGTGTTTATTCTGCATGCGGCTGCGCAAACTGAAACGGCAAGGCGTGACGCAGAGAGCGCTATTTACTTTTTTAACGATCAAATAATTATACAAAACATCTTCATTAGTTATTTATTCCGGACATAGTGGCAATTAAACTAATGCAACTACGGGAACTTTCAGGTATATGTTATTTGCAGCTGACATTCAAAATTAGATATCCGTCTAGAAATGGATTACATTTTTCAGTAATCCTATCCTATAAACGAGCAATATTTGTAGACATAAATTGTAATCACGTTCTCGAAAACGTCATGATTTTGAAAAAAATTGCGACTTAGGGGTTTTTTAGGTCAAAAAATCGATCTGCCAAGTCGTCATCTTCAGGAAAATCGGGTTCCGCCGGAAAATCGGGTTCCGAAGTATTTGACATAATATTAGATTACGAGTATGATTTAATAGTGTCGTCTACATACCTACACCCGAGTAGAGGTCGGTCGCCCATAAGTTAATTGAAAGTCTTTAAACCTTTTCGTTGTTCGAGAGATAAAAAATATTATTGTTTATAAAGCTAATGCAGCTGAAATGAGAATGCTAAGGGGGATGTGTGGTGTTACGCGAATGGATAGAATAAGATATGAGTATATAAGAGGAAGTCTGAAAGTGACACCGGTGACTGAAAAGTTGTGTGAAAATCGGTTGTCATGGTATGGGCATATGATGCGGAGGGATGAGGAAAATATCGTCAGGAAAGTCTTAAGTATGAATGTGGATGGCTATACGAGTAGAGAAGACCAAAGAAACGATGGATGGACTGTGTGGAAGGTGATATGGCCAGAAAGGGAGTGACTACCGAGATGGCGACTAATAGAGAAGTATGGGAGAAAAAGACATGTTGCGCCGACCCCAAATAAGTTGGGATAGGGGCAGGAGAATGAGCTGTGCAGCTTGTACCCCGTGTTTACCGAACTTCAGCACAAGAACCTTATTTGGAAGGTAAGTAGTGTTGCAAATAGCTCAAAATCAACTGAATAATTAACAACTATTGTTTAATAATTGTTATAAACATCAAACAACGAGGCATTAGTATAATTCGAGCTCACCCGCGTCATGCTCGGGCAGTTGACCGCCACGTAGCTGCTGCGAGTCACCTTGGGGTGGGAAATATCAATAGTTTATACATAAGTATAAAGCCGCGTTTAATTGGTTCCATGACTTTGCTGCTTGCTTGCTGCAAATCTCCGTTAAATACTTTGAAGGTTAAAGTATGGAGTAACTAAGACAAAAACCAGCGCGTATTTGAGCGGCGGACTTATCTGACTTTGGTGGTGAACCCACTATGCGGATATGTTAGTCAATGGCGTAGAAAAGGTCAATTGACCAGTAAATTTTAGTCGTCTAGAAGTAAATAAAAAAACCCGTAACGATGTCCGTTGAAACTAGATAAAACTTGCTAACGAATCCCTTAATCGTAAAATTGTTGTCACAAAAATGCAATATTTTTGAAAGACTCTTCCAATTGAAGGACAATACACCATAGGGTACACGAGAAATAAAACCCATTTTTTTTTAAGATATTATTTTATCACTTTGTCGGAGTGACTAATATGTACCAGTATTTTCATACCAAGTAACAGCTTTTTAGTACTAAGTCTCTAAGCTGCGGGCGGACGGACGGGTATAGCGAAACTATACGGGGTCCTATTTAGACTACGGCACCCTAACAAAACTAATGCCTAGCCAACATTAGGTACCGACAATATTTCCGTGAAACAATCCAAACGTAAACGTTCACTTCTCTTGAACGGCCACATCCCTTGAACGATTCATTACTGAAATATAAAACTTTTGTCAGTTATTTTAGGAACCCCCAATACTGTGTATTCTTATGTATTAACCACATATTATATAAAACTAACCATGAAGGTTAAATAAAGTGATGGCTCGGTCATCGCCACTTTAACTTCCCTTCCTTGACGCTCACGCCGTAATGTAATAATTAAAGTATATTTCCGTAAATAAACGTAAGAACGACGTAATTCCACCTTGATCTAGAAAACTTCCCAATTGTATGCAAATGTAGTTACGTGAACGCATTACGGAAGTCGTCCAACCTTTAAATTATACGGGACTTGTTGTCTCACTAAAATGGCATGTTTTGACGCTAATTGCGGTTGACATGTAAAGGACAGCGAACAGTGGCGCCCTTATTACACTTTAGTGTTTTTCTAATAAACTAAAGTATTATCTTGAAATTGGGCCGGCCTTGTACGGTCACGAGCGTAAATTTAAAACTCATTTAAATAAAAACTGCTTGAAGTTGTCAATGTCCTTACTGATGCCAAGTTGTTTCTAACTTAGAGGAAACTCAACCTTTTTGCTGTAGTATGTCAGGTTGACTTTGGACCTAAGGTGGGTCACAAATTTAAGTCTTCGACTGTGCAGGATGCCATCAATTAATCGGAACATATAAGGTGATCAAAACAAACAATTAAAGGCGTTAGAACGTTTTTTTTGGGTCGGGTATATTTTGATAATATAGATGGATAGACTGGCTGGAAAATACATACATACATACATACATAACATCACGCCTTAATTCCCAGAGTGGGGTAGGCAGAGCTACAGAAACACCAACAAATCTAAAAAGACCTGTTGATAATTCTGTAACCACATTTTGCAGAAGTAGGCTAAGATGTTTACCAGTGTATTAGTGACAGGTTGCAAGCCCATCGCCTAATAGCACTACAAGCCCTTATTCCCTCAGTCGCTTTTTACGTCATCCACGGGAAGACTTGGAGTGGCACTATTCTAACCCGGCAACCACACGGGCTACACTGGCTGGAAAATGATATAAGAAAAAAAAGAATTATACTAATATACGAGTACAGTCGAAGTCATAAATATGTTTACACTTTAGTACCTTGTCACTTTCATTCACTGAGACAATTTCCTGTATAATATATGAAATTGTCTTCAAACATATTTATGACTTCTACTGTACAAGAAGAGTTTCGCGAACTGTAGCTGAATGGGAAAATGTAAAGCTAAGGAGATAATATTGTTTTCAATAAAACGTTTGCAACTATGCTAGTAAAAAAGTTTTGTAATACTGGACGTTTTTAGTTTGTAAGTTGTCATAATATAAATTTTAAATGCTAATTGCGCACCCCGGCAGGGTTCATGTTTACACACCTGTCATGTATTTTAATATGTTAATTTAAAAATGTTTTTAATCGCAATTAGTGCCTACTAAATACTGCTATACATATTCCACCTGCTCAAGGTCCGATGCCGCGCCGTACGGCACTGAACTGGTCACTGGAGTGTAGGCATGTCGTTTAATTAATAATTACTAACAGCCGGTTCCTATAAACAAACCGCGGATAGAGTAGGTCACTCCTAGTTAAAATTTGGGGATCCTACCATGTCATAACCAATGTTTCACAAATGATTCATTTCACAAACATATCATTTGACAACTCGCGTTTTTTTCCGAAACTGTAAATAATTCGGGATTTATTTCAGGACCATCGTGTAGAACCCTGCCGATTAGGTTAGGTTAGTTTTATAAAAATCCTGAAATATTAATTTGTAGTTACAGAAAAAAAAGCAGGTTAGCAAATGAATAGGTTGCGAAACGATGCATTTGTCAAAGATTTGTCGGCGAAAAGGCTGAGAACCTACAATTTTACACATTTTGTACTTGACAACTGTAAAATTTTGACTCGAAGTAACCTAATCTATCCGCAGTTTGAATATAGGAACCGGACATTAGACATGGAGTTGTCACCTAAAATATAAGTTCGAAAATATTTTAGCCTTTCTCTTTTTATTGTTATTTTCTTGATTCTGTCACGACTAAACAAAAAGTGGCATATAAAAATATCGCGGGACTCCTCTCTCTCTTCTTAAATTGGAGAGCGAGGCTCTTGTCGGTGGAGCAACTTCCATGTCTCTCTTTCTAGAGCCTTTTCTTTTAGGGCCTGATACGACTCGACTCGGCGTCTATTTTTTTATTTTGACCGATGTACATTCTCCTTGGCCTTCCTCTCTTCCGCTTCCCTTCAACTTTCCTTCCACTATAAAATAAAATAAAATAAATAAATCAAAATACAATGTCACACAAATTGACCTAGTCCCAAACTAAGCTCTAGGCTTGTACTATGGGTACTGGACAACGATAAACTCTTACTTATGTAGAGAAATATATACTTAAATACATAGAAAACATACAACACTCAGGAACGAATACTCGCGCCCCGATATGGAGCCGAGGTTTTCAATTGAGTGTTTTATGTCACCGCCGCCGTCTTGTTGTCTGAGTAGGACTGGTGTTCAGTATTTTTTGAGATATCATCTCATTTTTAATTAAAAGAAAATAATGATGAAAAAAAGCTAAAAAATACTATACAAAAATAGATATTTCACCAATTCATAGTGAATTTGTAGGTAAAAGGAGCCAGCAATGTGTGTGGATGAAAGGGGTCCGGATCGCTACCACCATCTTATCCATTAACCACCCGCCAAGCAACAGTGTTCGCATTGTTGTGTTCCGGTGTGGGGTTAAGACAACCGGTGAAATTACTAGCATAGAGGCATTCCATCTTAGTCCTCAGGGTTGGCAACGCATTTGAGGTCTTGGGATTATAGTCTTGAGAATTCAAATGTCTATGGGTCTCAGATTCCACTTACCATCAGGTGGCCTGAGTGCTCGTGTGCCTTCTCCTTAACATTAAAAAAAAAAAAAAAAAAGAACCTAGAAAATTTAAAATTGTTGTAAATCCTGATACTTGTTGAAGGAATAGGTATTCATTTTGTAAGTAAGGTGTTGCCGGTGTTCATTCCTAGGTCGCGGCCATTACCTACCACCAACGTACCACTGGCCCGTTCTCTCGTTTGCCTCTTGTATTATACGAAACACATTCATACAGTGTGTATCCTCAAAGGCGAGGGCAAACAAAACGTAGATAATATTGCATTTTGCAAGTTCTCAATGAAACCTTAGTCACGTGCGAATGTCGAATGATCCGGCCGTCGTCATCTCGCCACTTCAATGCCCATTATATGCTAAACTGCGGTTACTGAGTAATTTAATCGTTTGTTTTTCATTTGCGGTTGGAGAAGACAGGTATTTTACTTGGCATTAGTTGATTTAAATATTATTGATTCGTTTACTCTGTAAATTAACTAGGGTTATTACATGGAACGGGGTGTTTGATTGTATCTGGTGGTAAGTAACATTCAAATTATATATATATATATATATATATACATATATCTTCGTATACTTCTCGGCAACACAGAACATCTTTTCGCGTGATTTCTAGACAGATATTGTTAGTCACAAATTTACATGATGTGTTAGTTTCACTCCCAAAAAAGTGAAATAGTATATTCCGATTTAAATTACTACGAAAATTCGTTTCGATTTCAACTTGTTTTCTTCCCTAGCTACCACGCTTTAGTGGGATAATAAGAGGAACACTGTAACGTCACTATTACTACATAATAAGTTTCACTCTTATAACTCGCTCCCCAACTGTGGAGCTCATTCTACCGTCTGTGCGAGTCAACCCAGTGCTTGCTCCATAACTGTCGCCATGACACTAACATTACTATTGCCTTCATAGTACGGTTCAGTCGTATTTTAGTAGTTAGTTATTCCCTACCAACGTACCGAGTGAGCCCCTGAGTGGTGGTCCATCTTAGCCATGAACCACCCGCCAAGCAACACTATTCGCATTGTTGTGTTCCGGTGTGGGGATAAGACAACCAATGAAATTAGTAGCAGAGGCATTCCATCTTAGTCCTCAGGGTTGGCAACGCATTTGACGTTTTAGGATTATGTCTTGAGAATTCAAATGCTTATGGGCCTCAGATTCCACTTAGCATCAGGTGGCTGAGTGGTCGTGTGCCTTCTCCTTATCATAAAAAGAAATGTCCCGGCGCGTGTTGCAGCTGGTGTCGTCGCCGATGGCGGCGCGCTGGGCGCACGCGCGGCTGGCGGCGCTGCTGCTGGCCGTGGCCGCCGCCGCCGCCGCGCTGCTGGCCGCCGCCGCCGCGTGGGCGCTGCCCGTCGCGCGCGACACCTTCGCCTTCATGGCCGCTGAGGTCAGTTGCAAACCTATTACAACAAACACTAAACTTGTTGGCACTTACTGTATATTCAATATTACCGAATTTTGAAAAAAATAATTGAAAATTTATGTTTGGATATCATCTTTGACGTGTTTCCGCATTGTTAACGTTTTGATAACTCTTATGTCATTTACAATAATGGCGACTGTGACATAAACGATTTTAAAACACGTCAAAAGCGATATCGTTATAACGCAGTATGTAGAATAGAGGCTGGACTTAGTAGACCTGGTAATATTGGCACTTTTTCGTGAATTTCTTTTTGGCGTCAAATTAAAAGCGAGTGGGTACAGACAGAATATTTACAGCTACCATGCCATGTGCACTAGATAAATCTAGTGTACTCGCTGCTGTAGTGATTCTTACTTGTTTCCAGTGTATATTGGTGCTCTTGGGTGCTTTACACGTGATGGCGCGCTACGCGCTCCAGCTGACCGACGCCGACGTTGTGGGCCCCGTGGCGTACTACACCCACCTAGTGTTCGATTCCCTGGCGCTGCTCGTGGAGATGCTGCACGTGCTGCACATGGTGCTGTGGAGCAACATGCTGGTGTCGATGGCGTCGCTGGTGCTGCTGCTGCAGCTGCGCCACCTGCTGCACCAGCTGCAGGCGCGCCTGCGCCGCCACCGCCTCTACACCGCGCTGCAGCACCACATGCACACCAGGTAAGATCCACACTCACGGACAGTATGCATACAAATTGAGCCTATTACACACGTATAATATACACACAAGATGACACGTCTGCCTACGAAGCTAGCGGTCCCTGGTTCAAATCCCGGTAAGGTGATGAGCATGAGTATTTGTTCCTGAGTCTTGAGCGTTTTCTACGTACCTATTTAAGTATATATTTCTGAATATAAGTAGTATATCGTTGTCTAGTATCCGTAATATAAGCCTAGAGCTTAGTTTGGGACAATGTCAATTTGTTTGACACTGTCCTGTGATATTTATTTATTATCTTATTTATTAAGATAAGCTTTGCTCAGATACATACAGAGACTCTATTTTTCCAGTAAAACCATATTGCTTTTGATATATTATCGTATTGTTTCTAACTCGGCCCCATTACTGTCAAATAAATAGAAGTTATAAAGTCGACAATACGATAGCACATCAAAAGAAATATTTTATCACCGAGTAGCTAGAATATGGGCCATATGCCTGTCAGGCGTGCTGTACACGCGTAAACCACACTTACATACTTACAGTTAAACAGCCCACACTCGCAGGGCTTAGCTGTTGCGTCGAAAACAACTCTCAGTTAATTCTCAACTCAACAACCTTGATCTTTGAAACGCTGTCTGCTTACGTCTTTGTTGTCTGACCGTTCACTGTTCCGATTACATCTTCCTATGTTTCCCGTCTAAACACTTGTTTGCATTAAAAGATCTGACCTTAGCATGCCGACGTGTATCGTTGACCTTTTTCACGAATAAAACTAAAGGCCAAAACATATTCGCAAGAATACTTAACAGCACTAACTAATTCTGCAGTCAGTTGGGAAGTGCTCAGGAAGTTGCTAAATTACCGGACAGACCGCTTGTTTACAATACGTCGTTACATCATTACCACGTTGATCAATACCTGTTATCTGATAAAATGGTGAGGTATTATCGCAGTACAATAGGACACGCAATGTATAGCTAAGTCATGAGAAGAAACCGGACAAGAGTATGTCGGACCATGCTCAGGGTAGGGTTCCGAAGCCGTTACTATAAATATAAAGAACAAGTATCAACTAATTTACTATTTGAAGTTATTTGGTGCTGTATTAGATGATTGTTAGAAGGTACCTCATTTGTAAATACTTTAGTCGCCTGTATCTCCGAAATCATACATGTCTACTTAGTCGTGACAGTAGAAGGGTTTAAATTCGTTATATACGTACATTCATTTAAGATATTTTCAGTATTTTATTACTGTAGTTTTGGCATTAGAAAGTTCGATTTTTTAAGAGCTATTGTCCAATGACACCTCGATGTTATAATGTAAACAAAACCTAACGTTTACATGTAGGTATATGTTTGTGAATGTAATGGCACTAATGGCGCTACATTAATTTTTTCATGATTTTATTTTACAACTTTGACAGCGTAATTAGTTTTATGTATAACTATGCTTAATTACAGCTTTGTTGTACAAAGATCCTCTGAGTTAAACCGCGGACAGTCGGACATGGCGAAACTATACGAGTTCCTTGTTGACTACAGAACCCTAAAAATAATAGAACAATTCGAAAACCGTTTTAAAAAGATTAACTTGGTCCTACATTTTTGATGAGAATCGTTTGGGCCGCGTAGGAGTTACATACATACATACATAGCATCACGCCTTCATTCCCAGAGTGGGGTAGGCAGAGCTACAGAAATACCCACAACTCAAAATTCTCACATTTTGCACAAGTAGGCTAAGATGTTTACCAGTGTATTAGTGATAGGTTGCAAGCCCATCGCCTAACAGTACTACAAGCCCTTATTCCCTTAGTCGTCTCTTACGACATCCACAGGAAGACATGGAGTGGCACTATTCTAACCCGGCAACCACACGGGGCCATATAAATGCCTCTACGAATCTCTCCGACTGTGGTCCAATATACTCATCGACTTCATTACTATATTTGGGTCAATCAACTTTTCTTTGTAGCTCGTTGCCATGGTGACGTCTCCTGGGTCACTCTTTAAAACCACGATTTTAAAGTATATAAATCCAGCAAACATCGGCTTTTGTGGCAATTACAAGCCCATTCTTTTATGGGTTTTCTTCCAAGCGTATTAGTAGTGTATATTATAACCATTTTTCTAAGGAACTCTATCACTGTTGTCTCCTGGCTTACGGGACAGAATAACAACAACGAAAAGTTGATCCACCCATTTAAAACTATATTCCAATTCGACACGCAATCTAGAAATATCAACCGCAACGTAATTCTCGCGGTGGCCGCAAATATGTAGCCTTCGATAGCGTAATCTGTAAAACTATTAAGTGCTCTAGAACCAGAAGATTCTGAAAATAGGTACTGGCCTCCGTCGCGATCATGTCTGTACATACAAATATAGGTGCATACATAAGAGCGGTTTAACAGAATAAACAACTGAATTAAGTACCTGTTGAGACGCCCGCGTAAATGCTACTTTTTCAGTCTCTTTTCAGACTGTATAGATGATAATGCGAACTATTTAGCGGGCCGGTGGTTGTGCAAAGAGCCGTTCGACTCGCGGACCGGTGAAATCACCGGGGAGTGTCGGTCCATGTACTCAAATCCTTAATTGAAGTCATAGCATCTGACTTAATGGTCGTATTTAATCACTGTGTTGATTGTGGTGAGTTTCCTGATCTTATGAAACATAGTAAGATAATTCCATTATTCAAAACGGGTAGTACTTTTGACCCCACAAATTTTAGACCAATATCCATACTACCCACTTTCAGTAAAATATTTGAGAAATTGATTTTGTCACAGTTAGCGGAACATTTTCGGTATAATAATTTATTACACAATAAACAATTTGGTTTTACTCGGGGTCGCTCGACAACCGAAGCTGGTGTTGAGTTGATTAAAAACATTTTTAATGCCTGGGAAGGGTCACAGGATGCTTTAGGTATTTTTTGTGATTTGTCCAAGGCCTTCGATTGCGTTAACCATGACACATTGATCAGGAAACTACACCACTATGGAGTTAGAGGTACTGCGCTAAACTTAATAAAAGCGGCCAAGTGCGAGTCGGACTCGCCCATGAAGGGTTCCGTAGCAGCAAGTAACATAATATAAAAGTTCGTTGTAGCTTTGATCAATGTTTTTATGACGTATTAAAAAAAAACTACTTACTAGATCTCGTTCAAACCAATTTTCGGTGGAAGTTTGCATGGTAATGTACATCATATATTATTTTTACATTTATCATTCCCTTATTTTAGAAGTTACGGGGGGGGGGACACACATTTTTCCACTTTGGAAGCGTCTCTCGCGCAAACTATTCAGTTTAGAAAAAAATTATAATAGAAACCTCAATATCATTTTTGAATACCTATCCATAGATACCCCACACGTATGAGTTTGATGAAAAAAAAATTTTTGAGTTTCAGTTCTAAGTATGGGGAACCCCAAAAATTTATTGTTTTTTTTCTATTTTTGTATGAAAATCTTAATGCGGTTCACCGAATACATCTACTTACCAAGTTTCCACAGTATAGCTCTTATAGTTACGGAATAAAGTGGCTGTGACATACGGACGGACAGACGGACAGACATGACGAATCTATAAGGGTTCCGTTTTTTGCCATTTGGCTACGGAACCCTAAAAAAACGTACTTATACGGGAGAATACAAAGGGTAGACGTGAATGGAGTACGATCACCTGGGTCATTGGTCTCAATGGGCGTACCACAGGGCTCAATATTGGGTCCATTTTTATTCCTCATCTACATAAATGACTTACCTTACCTTATAAAGGACAACCATGATATAGTATTGTTTGCTGATGATACGTCACTTGTGTTCAAAGTTAAACGACAACAGCAGTTTAATGTCAATGTAAACAATGCTATATCAAAAGTAGTCGATTGGTTTAGTGTTAATAATTTATTACTGAATGAAAAAAAGACGAAATGTATAAAGTTCATGACTACTAATGTGAAAAATAGTCAAACTACTGTAACTATTAAAAATGACAAACTAGACCTAGTTAATGATACAGTGTTTCTTGGTATAACGTTAGACTCCAAGCTCCAATGGGGTCCTCATCTTGCTGGATTGGCGGGTAGACTCAGTTCAGCAGTTTTTGCAGTTAATAAGATTCGGCAATTAATAGACTTAGATACCGCTCGATTAGTTTATTTTAGTTACTTCCATAGTATTATGTCATATGGTATTTTACTGTGGGGTAGTGCTGCTGATGTAAATAGCATCTTTGTTCTGCAGAAGAGGGCTATTCGTGCTGTCTACAAGATGGGCCAGAGAGACTCGCTTAGAGATAAGTTTAAAGAAATTAATATATTGACCATGCACAGTCAATACATTTATGAAACCATTATTTATGTTCATAAAAACATCGCTAAATTTAGAAAGAACTGTGACATACATAATGTTAATACCAGAAATAAATATAAGCTCGCAGTGCCCTTCACGCGGCTCCATAAAATAAAAAACTCTTTTATGGGTAATTGTATTAGGTTCTATAATAAGCTCCCAAGTAATGTTACTGAACTATCAGTAAATAAATTTAAGAGTTACGTTAAGCGTAAACTAATTTCTAAAGCATATTATAGTATTAAAGACTATATTAATGATAACAATGCTTGGGACTGAATTGCTTGTAATAAAATGTTTAGTCCTTACGACAAAAGGTTGCGAACGTCGAAAAAAAAAAAAGACATCCGACAGAGTTTCTTACAGGTTCTTCTCTGATCGGTCGCGATTTGAACCTGCAGTCAATTTAGGCTAAGTCGCTACTATGACGTTTCAAAAGAGTTTATTATTTGTAAACCTACTTGAATAAAGATTATTCTGATTCTGATTCTGACAATAGATATTCTCAAGGGGTAATTTACTTTGGTAAAAAATATTGGCCAATTTCACTCTGAACTGTGTGAAATGCGCCCTAAATTATTCCAAAGTTTTTTTTCAAAGCTAAATATACCTATTATTTCTAAAATATATAGCTTAGACCTGTCTAAGATGGTGAGTCTATTAAACTACATCGTTAACAAGTTCACCGTTCCAACCCGTCAGCACAGTGAAAATGCTTGTACATGTCTCTTGTCTTGGGCAGCTCTGCCGAGGCACCAACACTAATGCTCACCTCAGACTTTAGCTGTTGAGCTACCATGCAACCTTATCGCTGAAAGTGGGTGAAAATCTTTGGAATGACCTGTTCCTTGTTATTAATTGTTACTGTATTATGATACAGTTCTATAGAGGTTAATAATTAAAGCCCATAAAAGCTCGTAAATATACTGGTATTATTCACGTTTGCTTAAAAGTAATGCGAAAAAAATTATGTAACAGTTAGCAGGTTTGTAAAATTCCTCAGCCGCCTGACCCTAATATGTCATTACATTAGTCACTTCGATAATTGTTTGATAAAAATAAACAAACATCTATAAACAGGTGATTAGGCGCTCGTTCTGGACCGCTCGGTAAACTATCACTTATAATTGCAAGATGCAATTTGCCATTTGTTTACATCCATTAAGTTAACTATAATGAGCTAAGAATGCCCAAAACTCGTTCTTTGTTGAATAAACATTCCATAGCTGATTAAAAACTTAAAGAGTAGGTAATGATATTTTCCAGTAGTTTTTAGTTGCGTCACCTGCGTCGGTGCACGATAAAAAAGTGCAATTTGCGGAGCTTATCCTTACGACCAGAGATTGTTTATAGAAAGGAGCTCTCATAAACCATATTTTTTTTGTTGTGATCGTACAAAATATCCTCATGTTGTCTGTTTAGTTAAAAAGTCATGTTTGGTATCATTTTCGTGTAAAACAAACACACTGATATCATTTTTATTCAATTTATTAAGAGTTCAAACTATCCACCTATTTCTGCTGACTGTACTCATATTATTAAGTGATGTTACTAGGCTCAGGGGGTCGTGACACTCGCCACACGACTTTCTCCGTCTGTCAGTCTGTTACAAAGATACATTTTATCAACTAATAATGATTGGATACATGCAAAAATAGCCTTGATCCCCGGGCTTGGCAAACTATCTAAAATGATTAGCTGTATAATGTGAGGAGAATCTGTTGTTTGCTTTAATTAGTAGCATGCATTGAAAAAGTTAAGTAGTTGCTACAATCTCCTGACAACGAGCGACGTGCTGGTTTACGACGAAACGAGTTTGACTAGCAATTAGATTGCTTAAGTACTCTCGATATAGTACAATAAAAATATTCGTTGGACAACCAATACTTCGCCTTTCGCATCACGGGAAAATTTTATTACACTTGTATAATTGTGAGCGGTATATGCATAGCATACAATACCTATTTATAGTTTAAGCGTTGAAGCTGTGTTTGGTCAGATACAATAAATATCGTCGTCTTACTTACTCAAACTCGTATCTGCTTATTCTTTTTGCGGTTGGTAATTTCATTTACATTCAGTAATACTTAGAAGCAATAAGTTTACCAACAGCAAAAAAATATACAGATACGAGTTTGAGTAAGTAAGGCGACGATATGTTGTGAAGTAAAAATCGCCACTATTATAATAACCCTTGTAATTACTCTATAGCTAATTTCTATGACAATTGATGTAGAGCTGCAGTTAAATCTTAGATCGGGTCACATAATCGTCACACATAATCGCACGGCACGGCAGTGGCCCCGCCAAGTCGAGCAAAACAAAGAGGTACGGCTGTACCATCCTGTTATCAAAGCTATTCATGCCATTTTTAGCATCCTGTAATTTTGTGCTGCAAGAACCCTGAATTTTTGCAGTGGGTAGTGAGCTTTTTCTCTCAATAGAATAGCCGACTCACGTGCTTACATAAGTTGTTAAACTCAAACTTTTGGTTTCGCGAACTTGCTCAAAAGAGAGGTCTAGTGTCTAAGAATTTCACTGATCATAATTTTCGATGAAAGCACTGAAAGTTTTACTGACTTTGTCAGGACATAATTTCGTATCGGTCTGTCATCGCCTCACTTATGCTTTCTTACGTAATGAAACACTAATAATAAACCTTATGACCATATTTTTTTTATTTGGTGTTATTTTACCTCGTTACGCCTCTTATAAAGGCAATTATTAAGTGGTGCTATAGTGAGTGCTGATGACACTGTGTGTTGCAGCTACCCCATGGCGAGCCCCGAGGAGGTGGCGAAGAACCAGGACAACTGCGCCATCTGCTGGGAGCCCATGAAGGAGGCGCGCAAGCTGCCCTGCGACCATCTCTTCCACAAGTGAGCTCTTATATCTTACCAGCATGGTTTGATTATTAATTTGTTTCAGTTTTTTCCTTAAGCATGCGAGCGCTCAGACCACGGGATGGTTAGTGGGCTAAGGTTGAAAGACATTTGCAATCTTAAGACCAACAAGTTGCTAATCCTAAACACTAGGGATGGAATATCTCCGTGCCATTTAGCCATACTCGTAGCTATCAAAGTTTGTGTCAACTGATTTAACTCTAAAAGGCAAAAATAGATTAAGGT
Organism: Acleris holmiana; assembly: GCA_949316455.1. Lineage (NCBI taxonomy): Eukaryota > Metazoa > Arthropoda > Insecta > Lepidoptera > Tortricidae > Acleris > Acleris holmiana. The sequence continues at coordinate 321,465 of OX438779.1, forward strand.
TGTATATTCAGTAATTAGATCGCAGGGGCGCTTTAACTCGTCAAAAGTCTACCAGCGCATCCCAAGAGGAGAGCACTGCTGAGAAAAGTTGCCGCAAGAAACTCAGCAGTCATTTTTAAATAATGCTTATGACAATGATAGAACTTAACCCAGCAATCAAAAAAGACATACATTCATACATATATAACGTCATGCCTACATTCCCAGAGTGGGGTAGGCAGAGCTACAGAATAACAACTCTAAATTTGTTGATAGTTCTGTAACCTAAGATGCTTACTAGTGTATTAGTGACAGGTTGAAAGCCTATCGCCTAACAGTACTACAAGTCTTTATTCCTTTAGTCGCCTCTTACGACATCCACGTGACACGGAGTGCCACTTTTCTAACCCGGCAACCACATCGGGTAAAAGAAAGGGTCCCATCGGCCATCACATCTTCTAGTGTCACTGTCGAATGAAATAGTGTTGTGATGTGTAGTGGTGGTACTGGAGCGAGTATTTGATGCCCCCCCCCCCCCCCCGGCAGCTCGTGCCTGTGCCAGTGGATGCAGCAGGACGCATCGTGCCCGACGTGCCGCCGCGCGCTGGCCGCCGCGCGCCGCGCGCCCGATGCGCCGCCGCCGCCCGCCGTCAACCACCTCTTCCAGTTCCACGGTCAGTGCTACATGGCTCGTCACCCGTCACTCATCACCACACCCCGGAATTTTCGTATCATTTTTTATGTGTCATAGGGACTTCTCGTTCATCGACTTCCGATTTACATAATTTTATTGATACATAGAATACAACACAACATATCAATGAAGATTAAAAGTAAAGGTAAACAACAGGCGGCCTTATCGCGAGAGAGAGTTGCTGAAAATGTTAAGTACAGTTAACAATGCTACATTTAATCAGTTCAGTTCAGTGTTTTAACATTTATCAATTTCATGTTCAAAGTCAATTTTAATGCTAACAAGTGTTTCATCGTAAGTTTATCTATAAAAGATATAGATAGTCATAATATTATCTTGTCTCGAAGAGATCGCTCATTCGCGATCAGTTGTTTACTTCTACTCGTAATCATATTTAAAAAAAATGTATTCTGTATTTATCGATGTACACATGTATATCGGAAGTCGATAAACGAGAAGTCCCTATGAGAGCTCAAAAGTGCTACGAAACTTCCTGGCTCTGCTCATCACCGACGATTATTTATTTATATTCGGAAAGCTTACTGCCTAAGACAAATTGATCGACCATACTTATATCTATGAGCAAAATACAAGCTAACACACGTTCACTTAAATAATGACATGGGTAAGGACCAAATAGTTGGACCATTAGTTAAGCGTAGTTAACCATACAAACAACAAATGTGAAAAAAGTTGCGTTGTTCGATGAAAAGTATCCTTAATAATGTATGGCTTATTTTCATCGCACAACGGAAAAGTTAAATAGAAAATTTAATTGAGTGAGTTCAAATCAAAATCAAAGGCTATAGCCGGGTAAGGGAACAAAAAATGCCCCTGGCGTTATTAGCCAATGAGTATATCCTATGTATTGGTCATAATGACAGTTATTAGTCTGCCAAGTTTCATGACATAATTATTGACAGTTTCCTTGAAATGTCACTTGAAAGTTTTTTTTACTTTTCTAAATATCTTAAAAACTACTGATCCGTTTCTTTTGTGTTTAACGTATGTTGTTAATGGCTTGAAGAGGAATAATTTTGCAAAAAACTGGATGTCTCTAGGTCAACATTAACTTGGTGTTTTTGGATGTCAAACATTTCAAACTTTTTTTTTTGACACTTGTGAGTCAGCGACACCTACCATTTTGTATACACTAATGTGACATCTCTTTCCGTACTAATATATGTTTGCCTCATATGAATTGGGTTGGAGCAACATGGGGATTTTTTGTTTTGAGTTTACCTGCCTAGTACATCATCAACGTATACGTGGAGACTACGAGTATGTTGATAATATTTGATATAAAATATTCATTTTTCTGCGGATTATTTAAGAAGCTTTTAAGCATAAAAAGGGTAAAAACCATTTTTTCGGATCTACTATCCTGAATCTACAATAAAAGTAGTTAACATAAAATTAATTTTTTTGTTGATTACCAAACTTAGACATAGAAATTATTCACACACCAAAACAATTAACTTCTGAATATAAACAAAGAAATAGAAACCAACTTTATATAATAACTAAACCTACACAACTAAATAACTACATAACAACCATTTTTAATGACCGTTTGAAAAGTGGCGGCCACTTGTGAGTCAGCGACACCTACCATTTTTTCACACTAATGTGTTGTCTCAAATGAATTGGGTTGGAGCAACATGATGTTTTTTTCAAAAATCTTTAGGCACCTGCTCATGTAAAAGCAGTATTGAAGAGGTTACAACAAAAAATATTATTGATAGATGTTTATTAATGCTGGCTGGTTATAATAATCCCTTCAAATCCCGAGAATACATTTGATGCCAATGACATTCGATTCTATAGAACAGTATTGTGGTGAATGTGCAAACGGTTTAAGAACAGTAGGTTGCTGTTCTGACGTAGCAGCTGTAATATATTATTTATCATATGGTAGGTTCTTGTCTAAAATACCTCGGCCCAATGAAAAGTTGAGCACACTTTTTCAAAATGACACAAATGTAACAATTAGCGTCGATAGTGACGAAGATTAGGAATTATTTTATGTTATATAGTAGATTCTATATATTATTATTATATCGATAAATGTTTTTGTAACAAGGGCGTAAGTCTTTTGAACGGTTTATTTTACTTATTTTATAACAGGCATCAGGGGACAAATGTTGTGATTAAATCCAAATTATATTGCATTTATACCTTCAGTTAATGTATATTTAGGGTAATACAATAGGCATTATACGACTGTACGTATTGTTGTTTGTGAACTTCCCAGAAATTTTATTGGATTAGTAATAATATCTTCTAAGGCCATTGCCTTGTCACTGCGTGCCGTGAGTTTTTTTTTTTCGGGGGCTATTTCTTTGTTTATATTCAGAAGTTAATTGTTTTGGTGTGTGTATAATTTCTATGTCTAAGATTGGTAATAAACAAAAATTTTAATTTTAAAGTTACTTTTATTGTAGATTCAGGATAGTAGATTCGAAAAAATGTTTTTTACCCTTTTTATGCTTAAAAGCTTCTTACATAATCCGCAGAACAATGAATATTTTATATCAAATATTATCAACATACTCGTAGTCTACACGTATACGTTGATGATTTACTAGCCAGGTAAACTCAAAACAAAAAATCACCATGTTGCTCCAACCCAATTCATATGAGGCAAACATATATTAGTACGGAAAGAGATGTCACATTAGTGTATAAAAAATGGTAGGTGTCGCTGACTCGCAAGTGTCAAAAAAAAAGTTTGAAATGTTTGACATCCAAAAACACCAAGTTAATGTTGACCTAGAGACATCTAGTTTTTTGCAAAATTATTCCTCTTCAAGCCATTAACAACATACACTATAACACAAAATAAACGGATCAGTAATTTTTAAGATATTTAGAAAAGTAAAAAAAACTTTCAAGTGACATTTCAAGGAAACTGTCAATGATTATGACATGAAACTTGGCTGATTAATAACTGTCATTATGATCAATACATAGGAAATACTCATTGGCTAATAACGCCAGGTGCATTTTTTGTTCCCTTACCCGGCTATAGCCTTTGCATTTCATTTATTTAGAGTTAGCGTGGCCAACTTTTTGGACCTTACCCACATGCAAAGTCTCGAATTAAATGTGTAAACAAAAACAAAGGATAATACAATGTACAAATATGTTTGGAATGCGGTACCCACCCCAATGGACATAACTGTTGCGGCCCTAGGCTCCTATGGGAGTTGATGCAGGGATCCTAGGGTTGTCTTCAGTGAATACTTTTATTAAGTTTTGATTATAAAATATATTGTATTTTTAGAATTTAGGATACAGGTACAAAATGAGTTACAGGTACAAATACGTGATCGCTCCTTGATGGTAAGGTGAAGATTGTCCGTTGAATTCAAGCGACTGTCAATTTGAATGGTCCAACCGCCGCGAGGTGACGTCACATACGAGTAAGGTGTTTTGGATGCGTTCTAAACATGCTCCCCGCGTTGAAGTACTTCAATGTACCTACAATTAAAGAGTTTTAATGTTACAGTCTGTTACAATGATGTTGGGAGTGGGCATATATTATTGAATGCCCGCTTGATTACTCCCTTTCGAGTTTTAATCTCTGCTACTCTCGCTACTCCATCTTTGCCAGGGTGAAGCTTGGTTATGCGACCCAGTAGCCACAAAAGAGGGGGAACTCCTTTCTCTTTTATTATCACGAGAGCTCCATCTGACAATTTATCTAAAGATGAAAACCATTTAGTCTTCCTTTGAAGTTGACTAACGTACTCTAGCTGGAATCTGCTCCAAAAATGACGTTTCAGCTGCTCGACCCTTTGAAACCGTTGCAGAGCATTTATTTTCTCCTCTGGTACAGGTATCTGTGAATTAGGAGCAAACATAAGTGGTCGTCCAATGAGGAAGTGAGCAGGTGTAAGGGAGGTCAGATCGGAAGGATCGCTAGAGATAGGAGTTAGGGGACGGGAATTTAACACTGCTTCAATTTCGTATAAGCATGTCGTCATTTCCTCGAACGTTAAATGCGTTAAATTAAGAATACGTCGTAGATGATGCTTGACAGATTTTACTGTAGCTTCCCATAAGCCACCAAAATGTGGTGAATAAGGAGGGGAGAAAACGAAATTTATGCCGGACTGAGCAAGATCTGAAGTTATATTCGACGACTTTAGTACTTTGTACAATTCGTTACAAGTACCCGTATAATAAGTAGCGTTATCGCAATAAATATTTGTCGGTTTACCCCGACGAGCAACAAACCGGTTTAGACTAGCCATGAAAGCGTCTTTAGTGAGGTCTGAGACAAGTTCCAGGTGCACCGCTTTTACTGCAAAACACGTATAAATACTGATCCAGGCTTTGACTAATTTGCAGCCCCTACCTTTCCGGTCAGCTATCAGTATTGGCCCGGCGTAATCGGTGCCCGTGTTACTAAAGGGAAATTCTAATTGTGCGCGTGCGGCAGGCAAGTTACCCATTACGGGCTGAACCGTCTGCGCTTTGAATCTACAACATTTAACACAATCGAGAACTGTTCTTCTAGCTAGATTTCTACCCCCTAAGGGCCAATAAAGTTGCTTTACACTTGACAATAATAATTGTGGGCCTGCATGTAAATATTGCAAGTGAAAATAATGAAATATTAATTTGGTAAGTCGATGCTTACTACATAGCAATACAGGATGCTTGACGTCATCACTGTAATAAGTGTTGTCAAGTCTGCCACCTACTTTTAATAATTTGTCGGAGTCGATGTATGGCGTGAGCGCTAGAAGTCTATTTTTTGGTGGTAGTGGTTTGCCGGACTGTAGTAGCGAGTATTCTTCGTTAAACATTTCTTTTTGACACAATGATAAAATTATTTTCCGAGCTAAGGTTAATTCTAAGTTAGAGAGAAACCCGGATTGTTTTGTCCTCTGTTTTGAACAGTTATTAATGAATCGCTTGATGTAAGCTACGACTCGCACTAACTTTGAAAATTTAGACAATCTATTAAGTAAGAGAGAACATGGTGATTCTTGAATGTCTGCTACATGACAAGGTACCATTTCAGGCAGATCATGCACTTGCAAAGGTGATTTAGGCCACGAAGTCGAATCCTGCTTAAGAAATTCAGGCCCTTTCCACCACAAATCAGAAGTCGCCAAGAGCTTGGCATTCATGCCACGCGAAACCAAATCAGCAGGATTTTCTTTAGAAGGCACGTAGTTCCAGCCGTGACCAGCAGTAACATCCTGTACTTCGCTCACTCTATTGCGCACGAAAGGCTTAAGATGTGGTGGCGACGACGTCAGCCATCCCAAAACGATCATGGAATCGCACCAAAATACGCATTTACTTAATGTTATCGTGAGTGAGCTCAGTACCTTAGTAAACAGTCTTGCACCCAACAACGCACCGCACAACTCTAACCTCGGAATTGTAGTCGGTTTAATCGGTGCTACTTTGTTTTTAGAGGCTAAAAGGCGGACCGTTATTAACCCCGTGCTATCCTTAGATCTAACATAAGCGCACGCTCCGAAGGCAGCTTCCGAAGAGTCTGTGAGAATATGCAATTCTATATCTTGCACCGAGTCACACAACACCCAACGCGGTATGCTAATATCGTTTAAACATGGCAAAGTTTCTTTGAACTTATTCCACGGTGTTTCAAGGCTTGAGGGTATTTCCTCATCCCATGAACATTTTTGTTGCCATAGCCTTTGTAATATTATTTTAGCTTCAACAATACACGGCCCCACTAAGCCTAGCGGATCGAACACTTGAGCTATTGACGAAAGCACATAACGCTTAGTGACCCTGATGGATCCTGACATGTTAATTATGAAAAAGAGAGTATCAGCATCACATTGCCAATTTAACCCGAGGGTTTTTGCTGATGCTGAACTACTTAAACTTTGAACATTTAAATTATCTGCAGTTTCAGGTGAGCGAGAATGAATTTGCAGTGCCTGTAATATTTCTGTGCTGTTTGACCGCAGTTTTCTTAAATTTAGCTTAGCTGACTTAAGTGTGTCAATTACGCCCTTTCCTAAATGAATTGCATCTGATGCATTAGTACTACCGCTTAAATAATCATCAACATAGAAATCATGTACAATCGATTGTTGAATGACTGAGTCTGGAGATTCAAGACCTAACTGTTTTAAGCACCGCGTAGCTAAGTACGGTGCTGCGGCTGTGCCATATGTAACCGTATTAAGCGTATAACACTCCAGACGATCTGTACGATTAAAACGCCATAATATTTGTTGCAAACATCTTTGATCGGGTGTAACTAATAACTGACGGTACATCTTCTCGATATCACCAGAGATGACATACTTATGTTGCCTATATCTGAGAAGAATTGAAATTAAGTCATCTTGGACTGTGGGGCCGACCCTCTGAATCCCATTTAAGGAGACGCCTGATTTTGTAGGCGCCGAGGCATCGAAGACCACCCTTAATTTTGTTGTGAGACTTGACTCGCGAATTACGCCATGATGGGGTAAAAAACATTCCACCTTGCCCTCCCCTTCTTTGCGTGAAGTGAGCGACATGTGACCTAAATCAAGATATTCGGTCATGAATGCGTTGTAGCCTTGCCTGAGTTCGGGTTCACGATCGAATTTTCTTTCTAACGATAGAAACCGACACCTAGCCATGTCGTATGAGTCACCAAGAACCGTCGGTGATTGCTTAAGCGGCATTGTGACCATAAAACGCCCTTCGACTGTACGTTTCATGTTCGACATAAAATGCTGTTCGCACTCACGTTCCTCAGACGTGAAATTATGGATGGGCAAGACACTGTCCAGCTCCCAGAAGCGGGTAAGCTGCCTTTCTATGTCAGTGTCAAGTAATTCTGAAGCATGACAGACAGTGTGATGATTTTGATTGTTAAGAATAGAACCGGAAATTATCCAGCCCAGTTTAGAGTCATACAGAATAGGTTTTTGTTTACCTAAATTAATCCTAGTGGAACCTATGACGTCCCAAAAGGTCTCCGCGCCAACTAAAATGTCGATTACTGACGGAATATTAAATGTTGGGTCTCCTAACTGTATGTGAGATGGAATTTGCAATTTATTTATGTTTATATATGATGACGGAAGTGACCTAGTTATTTCAGGAAGCACGAGACACCTAAGGTCCGCCCTGTAGTCCCCCGACATCGAGTGTATTGTTAAGTTACAAGACTGAGTACTCTTAGAAAAGGAATTGTTAATACCTGTCACTGTGGAACTCGTGGAAGAAAGTGGAAGTTGTAGCTTACTACGAAGCTTCTCGGTGATAAAGTTCGCGGTGCTGCCGTTATCCAGTAGGATCCTGGCGACGTGCTGAGCACCCTTGGTATCGCTGACTCGCACCATGGCTGTGGAAAGCAGTACACAGGATTGTTGAGTCGAAGCACTTCGGTCTGCGGATACAGCAGCTACTTCTACCGTATCACAGTTACTTTCTGCATGAAGCAATGTATTGTGACGTTCATTGCAGTATTTGCATTTAGATAACCTGCACTTAGATATGTGATGACCTGGTCTAAGGCATAATTGACACACATCCAAGTCGCAGACTTTCTTTTGACGTAAGTCAACGGACAGTCTGCGAAACGAGGGACACGAAAAAAGAAAATGATTCTCCTTACACATTGGACAGATATACTTGAGTTTACTGGTTTTAATTGATTCGTTTGCTACAAGGAAATTCTTTTGTTTATGAGACAGCTGATAGTTAGTTGGCCTACTAAAAGATTTTGATTCTTCAAGTGTTTCCAGTAGGTCAGCCCTAGAACAAATAAACGACGTAAATTGTAGTAGTGTCGGAGGGTCATCTTGACGACTTCTGTACTCTTCCCACTCACGACTAGTAACTGAATCTAATTTCGAAGACATAATGTAAATAACCAGTGTGTCCCAGTGGTCAGTCGGCTGCCCTAATGTCGTAAGTGCCCTTAGGTTTTTGTTCGTAACATCGATAATGTTACGTAACGCTCTATAACATTCCTTTTGAATATGCTCAACATTAAATAATGACTTGACGTGATTATTTACTAACAAGCGTTTATTGTCGTATCTAGCGCATAACAGTTCCCAAGCATGTTTATAATTATCCCCTTTAAAATCTAGACTTTTAATGACGAGCGCCGCACTACCTTGCAACGACGCACGCAAATAATGAAATTTGTTGATATCATCCATAGAATCATTAGAGTGAATCAACGACAAAAATGTGTCCCTGAACTCGAGCCAATACTGATAATTTCCGTTAAAGTGTGGCAAATCAATCTTAGGTAGCCTTACCAAATTATTCTTAGACTTATGTTGCGATGAGCTGGAACCGGCTTCAGACATAACCTTATCCGTTTTGCCATGGCAATGCACCCGTAGTACCTCGCGAGCGCACGACAAAATGGCGAAGTACTTATTCTCAAAGTCTCTTCGCTCCTTATATTGCTCCTCCGTGCTAACCGACAAGATTTCAATCGCGTCCTGTAATTCGTCAAAAACAGAGTATAATTCCTCAATCTTGCTAAGGCGACACTCAATTTCACTTATGTGTTTTTCACTTAACGTAGTAATATCTTGATATGGGGAAAGAAACGTTTCAAAGTTAGTCACTTTTGTTTTAAGAGAACCACGCTTCTTAATTAGCTCTGCTAACGACATGATTGATTAACTAAGTGCCTAGCAGTTATATCTATGCTTATACACTTTAAAACACTAGTAACAATTAAATAAGGGATTATTACCGTGGACAAACAAATAACAAGTAAAAGTAACTGGTCGTGACTATGCAGATTACGTTGTAGCTAAATGCAAGCGCATCGGCTGATCGCCCGGGACAGACTAAAACCCGTTTTAGCAAGTAGTTAACTCGGGCAGTTATATGCAAAAAAATGTCAAGCGATCATCTACAGCGATAATAAATCAGCCGTTTTGCGAGCTATAACTGTAGCGCGTAGATAGATATTGTGGTATTTGCAGTTAGTCTGCGTCCTAGCAACAAAAACTGACTTTTGAGTTTGAAAAAAAAACCGTTATTTTTTTAATGTTGTTTTGTAAAATAAACGAATTGAAGTAAATTAATTGATGCTTCGGAATAATTATTAATTGGAAAATAGATTATTTAAAGGTAAAATTAGGATTAGGGATATTGGAACGAACTCACAGTATGTTGAACCGTTATTCGATCTTGCTTGCTGTATTCTTGGTTGGTTTTTTGAAACTGATTTCAACGACGGCGACTCGTAGGATGGAATTTCGTGGAGTTATTCACTTGCTGAATTCTTCAACGAATTGAAGCTTTTGAAAGATGTCCTTGACGAAATATCCGTTGGCGTCCGACGACGTCTGCGACCGTTGAGTCTCGCGGCTTCTTGGTCTTGACCGTTGCGTGCTTGTCGTGGTCCAGTCCTCTTTGACGGGATGCTGTAGGTGACTCACGAAGCTATCAGCGACGATGACGAAGCTTGCGGTTTGATTCTCGTAGGCGCTGGTGCAGAAGAACTATGACGCTCCTCTTCTTAGGGTGAAGGACCATATGTTGCGGCCCTAGGCTCCTATGGGAGTTGATGCAGGGATCCTAGGGTTGTCTTCAGTGAATACTTTTATTAAGTTTTGATTATAAAATATATTGTATTTTTAGAATTTAGGATACAGGTACAAAATGAGTTACAGGTACAAATACGTGATCGCTCCTTGATGGTAAGGTGAAGATTGTCCGTTGAATTCAAGCGACTGTCAATTTGAATGGTCCAACCGCCGCGAGGTGACGTCACATACGAGTAAGGTGTTTTGGATGCGTTCTAAACAATAACTAAACTTATATATTAATGGAAAGGGATATTTGTGTAGAGCATAAAAGCCAGAGCGCATATCTCCATTTGCTGTTTCTATTTGAACCTATGACCTATTCAACGACACTACCATGATTCCTATTAAGCGAGAACCAAAATGACCATCGCTCTTTACTTCTAAAGAGTCAGAACAAGCCATGTATGAACAACAAAATAATAATATAACAACAATTAATATAACAACATATACCCAAACACTAGCTTTAATCACGCTCAATCAAACAGACGTAATAAAGAAGTGCGTATACGGTTTACAATTAGTAACATAATATGCCTAAAATAGCAACCGAAGACGGTACCGATCGGTTGGGAAATTAATCAATTTGCGAAACGTTTATCGGCGAAAACATATGTTTAATAATAAATAATGCTTTAATAATAAGTTAAAGAGATGTGCTTATAGGCATACGTTCCTTTTTTATAGGATGCTGTCCACAGATTTTATACAGTTATCAGTATTACCACGTCAACTTTGCACAAGTAGTTCATTAATCGGCTAGACGACGCCCGTGATCGATAAGCGTACAGTTTATTTCGCGCTTCTCGCCGATTTCTTCCCGTTGCGGTTCGATTTTTGAATAATCCTTTCGTAGTGCGCCCATAGGGTATTTCTTCTTCAAGGCCCTCGGTTCATCGGTTTAGGTTGTGCATTTGAGTTTTATAATCGATGTTTGTGGTAGAAAAAACACTTTGATTAAAATGTGTAGTAAAAAAGATTTGTGTAATAATTTTTTCATCTCTTTACGAACCTCATGTCTAATCAATTTTTGTTAAAAAACACATCAAGATATTGGAAATAATCGAATAAAGAAGGTATTTTTATAAACATGCAAGATCATTTTTATCTTTTACCGCGGTATACGGAAAAGTTAAGTGGTCTAAGGAATAATTATAACAATAAAATCAAAATATAATAATAAGTATCAAACGATCACCAAACTCTTTGCATCTTTTCAAACCTGGTTACAATCTCTTTGCTTTCCAACAGACATCTTTCAACTTGTCGCGAGATCTTTCAACTTCTGACGTTTGTCAATCACGTCAAAATATCATGCGTAGAATATAAATGGGAATTAGCTCCAGCCACCTTAAAACGTCATTTGCCATGGGGTCGCGTCGCGCTGTTAGCCACGGGGGCGCTCGCTAGCTCGCGTCGCCGGCGCGGATGGCCGCGGCCAGCGTGCTCGCGCTGGCCACGCTGCTGTCGGTCGCCGCGGTGCTCGCGATCTTCGTCGTCGACATGCTCGCGGCTCGCTCTAGGGCTGACAGTTGCGACGATGCTGCTTGCGGTACGACTTTTGCTATTGTAGCATTTGCTGGCGTCAAGATTCACAATCCACATCATTTTTCAACCCCGATTATCGCAAGACCGAAAATGTTTTCGTGAAATTTTACATCATAATGGTCTCTATTCATACCTAACTAATTATTACTAACGATGGTGACTCCGAAATATTCAAAATCATAACGTAAGTAAACATAAATGTCTTAATCTCTTTCTATTTCCTAAATACACTGTTATTACAGCTACTGTTACTGTTGTTGTTATTCATAAACTTGAACATCATAATCATTAATTTAGTGGAGTAGAGTGAACTGGTTGACTGTGCTATGGTCATGTCGCAGCGAGCGATCGAACCGAGCGAGCAAGATTGTAAGGCAGGAGCGACACGGACAGGTTAAGTTGGAAGGCTAAGGCGGAAGCGAAGCAAAACGGAGCTCCTGCCGTTGTTCGATGTTACGTTTTTGTTTATACTAGCCTAGAACATCTACTTGCTTTAAAGGAATAGAATTATTAAAAAAATACATACAAAACATTTTGTTTTAAAACATCTTTGTGTACAAATATAGTCTAAGTTATGCCTTGATGAATCAAAAATTTCTGAGTGCAGTCTGTTAACTCCGATACTGTGGTACAAATTTATGAACAGCAAAATTATAAAGTTAAAAATTTGGGAGAGTGATCATGATGATGAATCGGACTACGGGGGAAATAATACTATGTGAGCCAATAAATATACACTTTTCTTTGCTTAGGGTTTTCTTCAGATTCTGAGGCGGTATGCAAATACACATTCAAGTTACTGGGGAAACGGTTTTTACATACCTAGTGATTACGTGGAGTGTTGTCAAATGAATGGCAAATGAATCATCATTTTGAATAGAAATCATAGCTGGCCTTGGGGATACTAATTTTGATAAACTTTGCAAAGTTTATGATGAATTGATGATTGATGACCTCTTATTCTCTCTTGGCATCTACAGTGGCTTCTTTCTTTGGCCAATTTTATTGTGAAGAGTGAACCATGAAAATGTAATTTTAGTACTGGCAGTGTGGTGACGGTGGTGATGTTAGCTGCGTGTAGTGAGTGTGTCGTGTGGTCGCAGGGTCGCGCTACGTGTCGTGGCTGCCCAGCTTCTCGGTGGAGGTGACGCGCGTGCGCCGCGAGCCGCTCGCCGCCGCGCAGCTCGACGCCATGGCGCGGCAGGTATGTCTCTACTATACACGACACGATTATTCACACGAAATACATTAAGGTCCGTATTAATAAACTGATCTCGGTTTGACGTATCTTGAGATGGGCATTTAAACGTTCATCTTAATACAGACACCGTGGTTGTATAGATAATGGTACGGAACCCTGCGTGCGCGAGTCCGACTCGCACCTGGCCGGTTTTTTAATTTGTTGTACATGTTATGACAATGTAGGTCAGTATATTTTCCGTTGCAAGAAATTAAAAACGGAAACGTACATATTTAATATTTATAACATTAAAAAATTGTGGAAGTCGGATTTGATTTAGGGAGCGACAGTCATTATCGATCGAAGTTAAATTTGTATGGATTTTTTGAAAGCTACGCGATTAAGCGTCGTTGAAAGGGAGAAAGTATTAGATTACTTGAAATTAAAATTCGATTCATTTTGAATGAAGTAAGTTATATATTTTATTTAAAGTTGCTTAACCTATTTACTAAGGGGAACATGTACAATATTATGACCAGCACTCTGGGAAGAGTGCACAGATAAAGGTTAATAGTACTGGGAGCACAGACTGATACAGATGGTTACACTTGGTTTGTGAGGGGCTATTTGTGTTTGTGAATATTTTATAACACATCATAAGTCATAACCGTATCGGGAATTAAATTTAGGATGGCCAGTTTGATATAGGGTTGCGCTATTTATTAGTGCTTGCGTTCAATGTTAAAATTGTCGCAGGGGCGGTTTTGGGGGACACTTTACAATGAAGAGTTTTCGACAATATTTTGGGAGGTTCGTGATTCACTGTATGATAGTAAATCAATGTTAGGAAGTGTCATCGTGTGAATGTTGGTTTGAGCGTGTGTGTGTGTGGTGCGTGTGCAGGTGCAGGCGCTGTTCCCGACGTACGGGCTGGCGGCGCTGGCGGCGGACCTGGCGGCCACGCGCGACCCCGACCTCACCGTCGACAACATCCTGGAGGGCCGCCTGCCGCCGCCCGCGCCCGCGCCCGCGCCCGCCTCCGCCCCCGCGCCCGCGCCCGCGCCCGCTTCCTCCCCCGCGCCCGCCCTCCCCGCCGCGCCCGCGCCTGCCGCCTCCGTGGCCGCGGGACCAGACGACGAACGGTTAGTGTTCAATGGCTCTGCCACATAATTATCATATACCTAAAATTACTACTTGCTAAACATGTCCATTTTCCAAGATAACAGCATCCTATAATATGTTTTAAAATTACCACATTTCACTTGATAGTTTTTTATAATGTCAACCAACTTTCTAAACAACGTCAACTCAAAAAAATACTTTCCGTAAAGATCATTAGGTCCTCAGAAAGATCACTTTTCACAATAACATTCACTTTCAGCTTAAAAAATAAATTATTTGGAAAGTGGTCATAAAAATGTACTTACTCCTTATTGAAAGCGTAATTAAAAAGTTTTATTTACTACACGAAATTTTATTTAATCCTTTATATTGCTAATGTAAGTGAATTTTGTAAATTGTTTATGAGAATAAAGTTCTTAAACCATAATAAAAAACCTTCTAATATTTTTAAGTTGTTGGTATTTCTATAGCTCTGCCTGCCCCACTCTGGGAATGAAGGCGTGGTATTGTGTATGTATGTATGTAAAAACCTTTTCTCAGATATCAGATGAAGAAAAAAGCATGTAAAATGTTCGAGCCGCGAACTCCCGGTTCTGAAAGTTGAACCTAGCTGTATCAGTTGAATAAAGTGAGGTGAAGTTGCAGAGAGTTCGAGTGGGAGGCGCCAGACGGGTTCCCTCAGAGCTCGATGGAGCGGGAGCTGAACCTGGAGCGCCGCAAGCAGCTGCTGGTGTCGCGCGCGCGGCGCCGCTACCTCGACAGGGGGCCGCGCCCCCCGCGCCCCCCGCCCCGCTGCCCGACCGCGCCGACAGCTGAGTGCCCCCCCCCCCTCCCCCCACACCACCCCCGCAGGTGTCGCCGCCTGCAGTTGCGAATTCCCTGTATCTAATGGGAATTATAAAAGGAGACCACCACAAATCACGCATCTTCAAAATTTGAATCGGATTTTGCAGATTTTTTGTAAATACACCTCTACCTCCTAACGATGCGCATCTGTAAAGTACTAGCAATAATATTTTGATCTCTGTCCGGACTAGGGTTACCATTCGTCCGGATTGTCCGGGCTTTTAGACTCGTCTGGGTTAAGTCCGGCTTTTTTAAAATGGCTGCGTTTGCTATCATGCTTACCATACCACTGTAACTAAGTGATATGTTGCCATTTTGTAACTAAAATTTCCGAACTTTTATAGAAATGTCCGGCTTTTTGTCAGAACTTTTTGACTGGACCCGACAGGAAAAGAATAAATGGACGTTATTACAGAAAACAAATGCAATTTTAAATTTGACACAAATGATAGGTAAGCAGATTTTACCTTTTTGTGGCGAAAGTCAGTGGTACCGAATATGGGACACGTTGACATAATATCAGGAATTCGAGAGCTAATACAAATTTGATACCTACTTTCTTGTGACTACGTCCAATTATGGTTTTGCTCACAGATGCGTCGTTTAGTAAGGAGGGTAGTTGCTGAATCGCGATTCGAGCGCAGCTCACAACGACCCTGTAAATAGAAATTAAAAAACGAAACCAGCCTCTCGCGAGCTCGCTAGTTTGGTTCTTCGTGAGCGAATTAAAATGTTGAAATTGTTAATAGGTAAGATTTTATTGTAGCTTCGGCCGCCGTCTCTGTGACAATACTAACCGACTCCGGCCGCTTTACGAATAGTCGTACGTTGTTGTGCTTCTCTTAGACAGAGAAGTGTTCGCCTTATTCATTCTTCTCTATAAAAGTTACATTATTTTGGTAAATGCAAGCAGTAGCGGGTTACGAGTAACTCGCTTGGTTGCTGTGCGCTAGAACGTTTCCTATCCAGTGAGTCTCGCCGCATATACTTCAAGGCATCCGTTCTCATTCCATCAGACTAGTCAAAAAGATGCTTATCCCATAGGCAGGATAATAGAAATATACAAACGCATACACAATTTAGTCGTTTATTCCACGTTGGTGCTAATATCTCTGCAAAAAAAAAACAAATTAATTAGGGAATGAACGGCAAGATTCTGTCAAAGTTACTACTGTCGACGCAATCCATAGTTATATGTATTTCCGTGCATGGCGTGAATAAGTTGATAAGTCGAGATGAAAAGTTACTGAAATTTGTATTTAGAACAAATTGCATATAGTTCAAATTACTTCATTCGTTTTCGACGAGTTATCAACATGTTCACGCCCGCCGCGGATATTTTCTTAGCTACATCGGCCGAGCCATGGAGCCGTATGAAATTGTACCTGAACCAACATATCGTCGTTATACTCGTATCTGCAATCTTTTTTTGTTGTTGGTAAACTTGTTGACTCTAAAGTATTACTGAATGAAAATGAAATTACTTACCAACAGCAAAAAAAATATGCAGATACGAGTTTGAGTAAGTAAGACAACGATATGTCACTTCTTACTATTGAGTGTTGAACACAGAAGACTTATTGATAAGAAAATATTTGACTCTTTATGTATTCGTACCTCCGCTAGCACCCACTCGTGCAACAAATGCACGTTTTAAAACTGTTCACTATTCCACGACCTAATTTATATTATAACGCGGCGACTTGTGTAAATATTTTACTAAAAACAATGTCGAAAGCCCCGTGTAGCTGGCGCGAGGCGCAGACGCAGAATATACGCGGAATGTTTGTAGGCTGCAACTGGGAGAAAGTGGCGCGAGCTTTAATTTGTCGCATTAGTGACACGCGGGCTAAAATAGACGTTATATGTTACTTATATCAGAGTTACTCTAGAGTATGCGACCTTTGTGATATTTGATTAGCTTGTGCGGAGTCGGCGGGCACTCGGGTCCGCCATGTTGTACAACGATGTCGCCTACAGTTAGGGGTATACTGAAGTGGACGAAATAGTCGACAGTCTTCGGTTAGCGGCTGTCCACTTGAATGTTGGCCTCTTGTATGATGTGATGCGGCATCGTTGGCACGAGCAGGTGAGGCCGACTGCCTCACGGTCCTTGCTTCTAGCGGCAAACAGCTTTATTTTTATAAGTCTTTGAGAGTGTATTTTTGTATTGACAAATTATATAAGTAACCAAAAGGGCGGAAATAGAATTACATGATATTTCAAGATGTTGATCATTTTTGTTGTCAAGCTTAAGGCTTATCTTTCAATAGTCCGATAGAAATAAGTGAGACATAAAGAATCAAAATAAAAGAAAAAAAATCTACAGCCTGTTAGTACTATTTTATTTTACTTTATGATGCCTTTTGAACGAAAATGTATGGTTTGTGGAGTATTTGGCGCGACGCAGCCGACTGCAGATTGCTTGTAAGAGAATTGGGCGCCTTTCTGGTTGTAGTAAAACAAGAAAATTCTCCTCAATGTGCTGTTATAAAATAACAATATTAACAATGTCAGAGGTTCCTTGTCGCGAGACCAGACTCCTCGTTGCAAGTGTTTTAAAATGGACTTTGATGTTACATAGTTTTAGTTCTAACAAACGTTAAATTATAATTTAAATATTAGAAAAAAGACATGAATATTGATTTTCATTAAAATACATGTATTACCTATGTAAAAAAGCAGTGTTACTGAACATACAACAAACTTGGAACATGTTTTTTGTACAGTCACTCGCATTGAGCTTAGCCAATGTTGCTCTCAAAAATATCTGTCACATCTCTTACTCGATGCATTAGAGTGTGTGCGACATATTTAGCGCAGTGCTCGTTAATATTCTATTGCTGGAGACTGTACAAGTTCCCTCTCTACATTAACTGTACCTAAGGATGTTGCGCTCTGAGTTTTTAAAGCATAACAAAAGTATCTGTCTCTTTCCGCTCCTCAGGGTTTTTGTTTGTGTGGTAGAGATGGATTCTTTCTGTAGAATGCTAAAATAACAGATAGCATAACGAACCCTAAAAAGCACAAGATTAAATTAAAAGTAATGGGGTCCGAACAGTATCTATGTTTGTTGCCTGCTCAGTTAAATTATAATTGTAGATTATTTAGTACTTAATAACATATTGTTGGTATTCATTTAAAATCTAGGCCGTTGATTTACAATTATTACTTTAAGGAATATTGTGTAAAATTGATTCAAGACTAGTCAAAGAATTAAATAAACATAATTAAAATTATTTTCTGAATTTTATTACTCAACAGAACCTTTTAAAAGTTCATAAAGTGCAGACAATTTGATCTTAGTTCATGACGCTTGTCTAACCTGTCTTCCATGGACTTAATGGCCCGCCATGCAACAAAAAGCTTCAAGACAGCATATCACAACTATTGATTATTCCCTTGTTCTCATTACGTCAGATTCTCAAAAGGACAGAAATGGTACGGTTTCTCACACCATTCTTCAAGCCCTTTACAAGAACGTTGCACTAACAAACAACCACATTGAGATTAATGAGATTATTTATAAGAAAGGACTATATACTCGTACCACCCTGAATTAGGAGCCCCACGGTAGCGGAACTCCCCGTTGACACTTATTGATGTGTAATTAGACCGTGTCAACGGACTATAAAGCTCCTATTTCTAGGTGGTTTGGCCCTCCGGGCCTACTGATATGCTAACATAACTTAAATCTACCTACATATTATATTATAGTATAGCTATTAAGTAAGAAAACAATTTAATACTTTTATTTTTCTGCTTAACTGCACTTTTTCCTTTTGAGAACCTGTCCTAATGAAAATCTGTCTTTTTGATGATCTGGGCCTCTATTCAACTGCGTTATAACGATATCGTTTTTGACCTGTTTCCGTATTGTCAACGTTTTGATAACTCTTATGTCATTTATAACAATGGCGACTGTGACAAACGATTCTTAAACGTGTCAAACACGATATTGTTTTAACGCACCTGAATAGAGGCCCTGTCTTTATGAGAATAATAAATATTATAAGTTATAACCTGCTTTCAAAAGGGCAGTTCACTGTCCATCATGCCAAATAAAAATTAATCCGAAATGCCTTCTTTGAAATTGATCTATTGTTAATGCAATAATTTAATTATTGCATTTATGGTGCGATGGGAATTTAAATCTTACAGAAAGGAGATAAAGCTCAGGGTACTAATAAAATTAACTTTATGCTTTATTTAAATACAGTTTAACACATTCACTGCCACCCTCTTTTCATGGAAAAATTCAGCACATGAGTGCTAATGTGTATTTTCGTTACTTTCACCCTGTGTCTTCAATGCACTCATGTACCCATTGAAGACACAGGGTATAGAAAATGCACGTGTCAGTGGCAGTGACTGCGTTAAACTAAATTGTCTAAATTGTCTTCATTATGAACCTCCTATAGCACACCGGGTCTCACGGGTTATGCATTGCTGGTCTATATCTGTCCGATCTATATCCCACTGACCATATCAATAGATATATTCTGATAAACATTGGCCCTTTGGGACTTGCTATGATAACAAATGTGCAGTCTTCTTTTTCATTCATAACTCTTTCAACCTTTAGCTCTGATAACATCTAGTGATTTTTTATATGGTTTGTTTGAATTTCTTGGTAACAACTGAATCCATCTAGGTACAATCCTGCATTATGATAGCCATCCTCATTATTGAATGGGAGCCGTGGGTGCTACTTAAAGGGAAAATTAGAAGAAACTCCTACAAAATAATAGATATCTTATTTATTATAAAAAAAGTAAAAAGCTTAACCTATGAAGTTAATGACAACAATGTGTAGAACCAGATGAGCAAATATGAAGTCAGCGAAACCTCGCTCAGCGCTCAGGCCCAGGAACTCATGCTTGTTCTCAGGGTTCACTTGGAGTCTCAGGCAGACTGAAATACAAACAAAAACAAGTTCAAAATACAGGTCATCGTAGGTTAGTAAATATAGATGTAAATGTGTCTTTTGATAGTTCAAGTGGTCTTGAATCTAGACTCACCAGCGAGTACGAATGAGCTCACGGTGGAGATGAAGCCACTCAAGAACGAATTAAACGGGAACGTGCCGACAAGGCAGCAATACACAAATTGAATCACGGCAGTTAAGAAAATGTAAAGTAAGTAGGCGTCGATGATCTTCAACTTCTTCGAGGTTTTGGTAGTATACTCATGGTACAGTTTTGGAATCACAGACATTAATGTAGTCATTTTGGATAGTTTATAAACTTCTAATTTGTGAACAAATTCGGCTTTTCCGATAAACTACATACACGTCACCTTTACACCATTGACAACGTTTTTTCTTTTTACTAAACGTCAAAAGTTTGTATCGAGACCAGTTTATAAACGTTGTTAGAAATCGTCATTTTTTTTTGCTGGTCACATTCGAAAACGTCAAATATACGTGATTTTTGGTATTGTGCATGTCATCGAATTTAACAAAACTTGTATACTCATTTCAATAGTTTTGCTGTTAAATAAATATAAATAACAATGTTGAACGTGCAAGGTAACTTCCCGGAGTACGCGCTTCCCGGCGCTAAGCAACACCATTTCTCGCCTTACGCTGATAATGGAGGAAGCGTGGTGGCGATCGCCGGTGACGACTATGCCGTGATTGGAGCTGACACTCGTTTGAGCACAGGGTTCTCGATATACACGCGCGAGCAGAAGAAGCTGTTTCAGCTGTCAGGGCGCACGGTGCTGGGCGCCACGGGCTGCTGGTGCGATACGCTCACGCTGACGCGGCTGCTGCGCGCCCGCCTGCAGATGTACGAGCAGGAACACAACAAGCCCATGAGCACGCCGGCCGTGGCGCAGATGCTGTCTACCATGCTGTACTACAAGCGCTTCTTCCCTTATTACATATCCAACGTGCTGGCCGGGCTCGACGCGGACGGCAAGGGATGTGTGTACAGCTACGACCCCATCGGCCATTGCGAGCGCTCCAATTACCGCGCCGGTGGCTCCGCGGGAGCGCAGCTGCAGCCCCTTCTCGACAACCAGATTGGCTTGAAGAACATGCAAAATGTTACAGAAGCTCCTCTACCCAGGGAAAAGGCTCTTGCACTCATCAAGGACGTTTTCATCAGTGCAGCCGAGAGGGACATCTACACTGGAGACAGCATTTATATTCTAATCATCACTGCCAATGGTATCCAAGAAGAGAAGTTCGAGCTCCGTAAAGATTAGGTTTACAGGCAAATTTTATTACTGTATAATTTGTGGCAACCTTGAGATAGGTATTTTTGAAATAAATAACATTCACAACAAATAACTGAATTTATTTTTTTATATAATTATAAGAGGTAACTACAAAACTCATATATTGATTATTTACAATTTTAATAAAAACAAAAGGAGTAACATTTCATAGATTTATTTCTTGTACTTAGGCATAACAAATATATTCTCGGGGAAAGTTTTATCAAACATCTCTCTGACTGCATCCTGGGCAGGGCCATCACTGTCGAGTGCGGCTTTTAGTCGTGGTGGTGCTGTGTTCCCGGCCACTAATGGATGGATGATGTAACACACATCCACTTGCTCACCAGGAGGCACTGTCACTGATACCTTCTTGTACCCGGCAAACATGTAGGCATCTGTGCCCTCTACTGTGAGGGTCAACCTCACTGGGGATCTAGACTTTCCATACAATGTACACTTGAATGGGACTGATGTCTGTAACTCCACTATTGCTGGATAGTGTATTTTGATTGCAATAGGACACTCCTCTATAGGCAGGGCAGACAGGGCTGTGCTACTCATCACACAGAGGCCGTTGGCATTACTTTTTCGCCTCCATTTTATATTATACAGTCCCACCCTCGTAAGGGCATCTTTAGGTTTGCCTCTTGCCTGCACACAAATTGCATCTACAGCTACATTATCTTCTGTTACTTCTAAATTAGTAATACAGGACTGTGGTTTGTTCTCGTCTGCATATCTGAAACAATCCACCACTTCTAAGTCTGTGTCTACTATCAACAGTTCCCAGGGACTTAAGATTTTAACATGGGGCATGACAATGAAGGGATCATCTACAAAGCACTTGGAGATAGGTTTAAAATTCATTGCCACAAAATTGGTGGTCACCTCAAAAGGTTTTACTACAGGAATTTTAGTAGTGAACTCCTTCACACACTCTAGTTTTGATACTTCTGGAAGATCTATGTAATATGCAACTTTGATTTGGATAGTAGTAGTGGAAGTTCTGTTTGTTTTTAAATAGAAAGTGCCAGAGTGAGCAGAAGATTTATCAATGCCTCTTGAAGAAATTTGTAGAGGCTGAGTCTGAGGCTCTCCCTCGGTTACGCTGAGCTCAGTGAAAGCTTCTGGGTTCAGATTGTCAGGGGTGCCGACGAGCGCCACGGCGACGCGCACGTCATACACGGCGCGGTCCTCGTCATTGGTGATCGTGAAGGTGGAGGGAAACCACTCGCCCTGCAGCGCCGGGCTCTGGTTACCCACGCTGATCGACAGCCGGCACTCCCGCGCCACTATATGAGTCGTGGTCAGTGGCACTATGCAATCGAACTCGTAATCCGTTTTTGGACTGTGAATGAAATGTAGCAGCTCAGGATGTATAATGGCATAAACATTTTTGCTCTCTTCCATTTTAAAATTCATTACGATTTTTCGTTGCTTATCATTACCTAGCACAAAAGAAACATTTTTAATAGAAATTTCTGAGCCATTATCATTTGAGTTGCATTTAAATTGGCAGAGAAACCTTTTGACCTTGCCACCCTCTAAAGTTATAGCATTGTTGCCGTCTGTTAAAGGAATCTCGATAGTTTCTGTTCGACTAGTTATAGTCAAGAGGGCCTTACTGGTCTCCAGCACCGCAGCATACGCTAGTCTCACATAAACTTCTACTTTGATTGTTTCATCCATGCGAAACTTTTGCTGCATGAATTTTGGTTTGACTTCAAGGACACTGGTTATGTTAGCCATATCGACAGTTACGGTGAGCGGTTCCCTCGCGGCGGCGGCGCGCCACAACTCCGCGGCCGCGGCGCACGGAGCCGAAGGGAGCTCCGGCTCGGGCTCTGGCGCCTCCAAGTTTAGCACCGACACAATGTTTCGGAATATTCTGCCCTTGTCATCATTTGGCACTTTAATGTGTTTGGAGAGGGCTTCGAGCGCCAGCTGCACGTAGTCGGGCACGGCGGCGGAGAGGTAGGCGCACTGCAGCGCGCGGCCGAGCACGTGTCCCGCTAGCACCCACCAGCGCTCGCGCCGGTAGTCCCACAGCATGTGACTCAGCAGCGTCAATGCCTTGCCGAAGTCGCCACAGCAGTAGTACTCGTTGGCCATCTCCACTACCAGCTGTTTACGCATACGAGGCGAGTGGAACGTTTTGAACTGGGAGATCGCACTGCCGAGAAAATTAATTACAAAAAAGGAATGGTTGAAGGTTCTCTCGTTGTACTGAAGCGCCAGGACGGCCGCCTGTTCGCGTAGCGGGTCGTGCGGGTCCGCGCTGAGCCGACCGGGTCGCCACGGTCTCTGCCCGTAAAATTCCACTATCCCTTCCAGAGGGTCAGGAGGAGCAGGGTACTCCGATGCTTCAATGCATACAGAACGCATTGCCTGCCTTCTTTTCACTGTAAACTGAGCTGCATATTGATAATAAAATCCTGGGTGTTGCGACTGTATCGCTGGAAGCCCTGCCCGTATTGCTTCATCAAACAATTCTCCAAAAGCACTATACTGTCTTGCGATCCATGCATAGTGCTCAAACAACAGCTCTGTGGGGCCAATTCTATTCTTATATCTATCAATATGTGTTTTGAGTTGGGCTATAGCATCCCTAGCCATGTTTAAGGCAAAGAGTAATTTACAGAGTTTGTAGTTTATATAGCCAGCTACAGTCCGAACCTCGTGCATGTTGGTGTCAACTGTTCTAGTTTCTAGAAGGTTGTTGTAGGCATGAAGGTAGTGTTTGTGGGCAGTGCTTAAGTCTTGCTTCAGCTCATTAAGAAAACCCAGCTTGAACTGGTGGCGCACAAACAGGTACTGGTGAGTGGTTTTGTTTAAGTGGTCACGGTGCTGCTTTATGTTCTTGGTTTCATGATGATAATAGTTCTGAGCAATGTCATAAAAGGCGTTCTCGAGGCGAACGATGTAGCCCATCAGGTGATCATTGTGCGGTAGTACAAACAGGGCCTTAGACTGGATCTCACAGGCTGCACAGAGGGCTTGCGCGCGTTCTGCTCCCAGCAAGTACTCTGAGGGTGGCGGCGACAGCGCGCCCTGCACCACCACGACGGCGACGCGCGTGGCGTGGCCCTGCACGGCGGCGCGGATGCTCTGGACGCGCGAAGCGCACTCTATCATCTTCTCATTCCACTGCGGGTCGCTCCACTCCATGTCATAGAAGATGACGACGAGCGCGGGCACGAGCGCCGTACGCTTGTGCATCCAGTTCTTCTTGAGTATTCCCTTGGGTACGTACCACTCGTAAGAGTTGCGTTTGGGTTTGACGACTGGGAACTCGTAAGTGTTAGGCAGAAGTTTGAACTTCACGGCGCGCTCGGCGCGGCGCGCGTTGAAGGCGTCCCACACGGCGCGGTGCACGGCATTGTTCACCGTGTCCAGCCCCGACAGCCCCACCAGAGCCAGAGGTTTCGCGATAATTTCGCACGGAAACTCCGTCGCGTCGCTTGGCTGCGTCGCCATCTCGCTGCGCTGTTCTACCGGAACATAAATCGAGCGCTGGCCCTAACACTATTGCTTGAATATCATGCGATTTACATAAAGCGAACCATTATTGTCCCAAATTCCTAATTTCTACTATACAACCAACACCTCCATCATTCGTCAAATTGACAGACCCCTTATATCTGTCAAAGACTACTATTGTATACTTGGGTATAGACTGGTAACTCTGCTCTTTTTTCTGTTCTTGTGATACCTACGTGCTGCCATCTAGTTCGTCTAGTTAAAAGCTCAGCTATGCGTATGTGTGTGTAGGCACGTGCTTACACATAACCACATACGTAAGTTATTCGCTGACCCCTTTATTCATACAATATCACAACAGTATTTAAAGACCACTAATTAAGTTAAGATGCGTTGTTGGCACATATTAACTATTATAAGTTTAAACACTGTTCAAATATTATATGAAAAAGGGGTTAAAGGTTGATTTAGTGTAAGTAATACAAAAAAGAACATATCAGGCGTGATGGCAATATTAATTACATTGAAAACTGATAAACTCCAAAGAAAATAGTCAACATTGATTTAAGTAGTCAACGCGATACGTTTTGATTAATTGAATAAGTTGGCGCAGTTACAATATAATTATACTTAAAACACATCGTTCATTCGCGAAATGATGAACTTTTTAATTACCTACTTATTAAAACGGTTTGCCGTAAGTATAAGTAGTGGCTTTACCCATTCCGCAAATGAGCGACGGGCATTTAATTAATACGCTGCGCCGCGCCTGATCAGTTCTTATTTGAATAAACCAGTGAGAAGTTGACATCTTTTCTGCCATCCACTGAATACAGGATCCCTTAAGAACGACAAAATTATAAGTCCCGTGACATCCCTGGCGAATTTCACCAGGTTGTAAAAAAAAACCATTGTACAGACCATTATTTTCCCAATGGTTTTTAATAGCTTATATAACTAATTCTCTCTGTAAGGATCATATATTTAATGGGTCTTCCTTATGCTGCGGCCGTATCTACTGGCATCTCATTTTTAACAAAGAAAGAAAGATACTTTACAACAACGTCTTAACTACTTTTAACACGAATATTTTTTAAATCCCCAGATGAGGTCGCAGCGTACCTATTTCGAGATTTCGAGGAATGCAACTAATTACACGTCATGTAAACATATGAAAATGTAAATAAATTTTTATTACATTGAAGTTTATTGTGTTTAAAACTAGTAGGTACATTTGCATTAAAAGTATTTGCTAAATCCATAACGATAACATAATTTGAGTAACAATTTAATGAAGATACGTTTTCAATACAAATTAGCATAATTGTGATGATGACCCATATTGAACATGTAAACCTACTCTAGTAATAGAGATTGTAAATCTAGAAATTAACATAAAGTGAAAA
Organism: Acleris holmiana; assembly: GCA_949316455.1. Classification (NCBI taxonomy): domain Eukaryota; kingdom Metazoa; phylum Arthropoda; class Insecta; order Lepidoptera; family Tortricidae; genus Acleris; species Acleris holmiana. The sequence continues at coordinate 347,508 of OX438779.1, forward strand.
AATAGTTACGGACGTGAGACCTTAAGGTTCCGAAAATTGAGCTTTGTTATTAAGCTATTTTTAGATGGGTTACTTTTTTACGACTATGATTATAAATTACTTAATTTTTTCCATTCATTTAGCACAATATTTACTTAAGGTTGGCGTCATGGTTGGGTATCAATTTGTAAGGGGCGTTTTCAATGCTTACTAAGAATGTTGGACGTTGACTTTTATATCCGACTTTTGCAGTGCAAGCTTGTCCCAAATAATAAAAAAAACACATCTATCCTATTTGCATGATAACTTTTACACCTCAGCAATTGTCTAAGCTAAACATATGATAATTACAAATACAAAACTAAAAATAGAGAATTGTGACAATCAGAAATGAGCAGATCCTTCGGAATTATACAGTTCTCTGGGGGGGGGGGTGGCAATTTTTGAAGCACATCGACGAAAAATTACTAATTTTTAAATCAATTTATGGAGCGATTTAATCTACGAGCGGGCCCACATTTCGGATTTGATTGATTTATCACAACGCCTTTATCATATCAAATCCAAAAGGTGGGCCCGCTCGTAGATTAAATCGTTGTGCAAAAAAGGTGACCTGTCGCTTCGCCGAGTTTAATTACGCAGATTTTCCTTTCGCAGACAACTATTGGCAGACCTTTCTTTTGGCCGAGTAACGTTTGGTATAATTTCGTTACGCCTATTATTTGTTTCGCCGAATAGTCGGTAGACAGTAAAGCGATACGCAGAGTTACGTTTAGTCGATTGTTTGTTTCGTAATTGTTTAATTTTACCGAACAACTGTTCGTCGAAACATGATATAAGCAGAGATGTGACATGCCATCATTATTGTTTAGTAGATTTAAGGTTCAGTCGATTTTGGTTTCGGCATTTTTTCAGTTAAGTAACTGTACAACTGTTGCATTTTTATGGAAGACTAATCAGGTCAGATCCGACTCGGATAGGTTAGGTTAGAAGGTCAAGGCGGGAGCCAAGCTCCGAGGTTATTTTTTTTTTTATCTCAGTAAATAACAAACACAACAAAGTCAAATTAAAAATAGGTAAACTATTAATAAACCGAGCAGTTACTTAGGGCAAATGATACTAAGGTACATCGGAACTTGACAAATGACAACAATGATAACATCAAAACTTATGCGGGTACATAAGGAAATCACGAAGAATTTATACCGCCACTCATCAGTGTTTATTACACGGCATATAAAACCACCAATGATGTCATAGCGTAATCCAGACACATTCGCAGTATTTGATGCCATTCCCAGTGCAAAACGAAAAGGTGGCAAACAGTTAATATGATGATGAACAATTGTTGAACCGTTCAAAAGCGAACAGTTGTTCGAACAAACATTCAAAATGTGTAGTGATTAATAGGCTAAACGAATTTCTGCCAATAGTGGTTCAGGTTACTGACTCATAAGCCAACTAAAACAGCAGCTAAAGGTTGAGTTACGAAACGTTAGTCTGCGAAACAATACATCTACGAACAAATCCATCGGCGTACCGTTACTCGGCGAAACGTTGTCTGCCAATCAATAATCTGCCAAATAATTGTCGGCGAATCATTAGGTAACCCGTTGCGCAAAATGATTTCAAAGTTAGTCCTGTTTGGTCGGTGAGCTTTAAAAATCGCCCCCCAGAGAGTCGATTTTTGAATGCCACTTGTGATTATTTGATTTTTGTAAAAAATAATGGGTGCCAAAAGATTTTAAAGTAAATTTGTCAAAGGAGCTAAACTCTTGAAAATGGGAAGAACATGAACACTCAGTCTGATCTCATAAGCATCGAAAATCTTGCTGAAAATTATACAAAACCGATTGCGAAATAAAGCAGAAGAATTAATTGGCGAAGACCAATATGGATTCGGTAGAAACAAGGGCACAAGAGAAGTTATATTGGCTTTACGAACGATAGCTGACAAAAGGATGGATTTGGGCACATAAGTATATAGCTTCTTGATTTGGAAAAAACCTTTGATAGAGTTGATTGAAGAAAGATGATGGGAACACTAGGCAAGCTAGAATAGATTATAGTGATAGGTGGATTATCATGGCATTGTACAAATATCAGGAAACGGTTATGAATATCGGGGAAAAACAAGGAAAAGCAAGGATGAGGCAAGGAGTGAGACAGGGTTGCACGATTTCACCATTTTATTTTTTTATATCACTACATAGTATAAAACAAAGTCGCTTTTTCTGTCCTTATATCCATATGTATGCTTAAATCTTTAAAACTACGCAACGGATTTCAATGCGGTTTTTTTAATAGATAGATTGAAGAGGAGGGTTTATATGTATAATACTTTAATCCGGAGCGGAGCGCGGGCGGGTCGCTAGTATTTATATAAAGTCCCATTAATAAAGTCAAAACTGATAATAAACAGGCAGTAAAATTTAATGGACAATGTCATGCAGATGGAGTATTGCACTATATGTAACCGAGGCGTGGACTGGACTCTAATACAGAGGGATAGAGAGAGGCGGGAGGCGATTGAGCTGTGGTGCTGGAGAAGGATGGAAGGCATTAGTAGAACGGAAATGTTATCCAATCAAGAGGTATTGGCGAGAGTAAAAGAGAAGAGAAGGATATTGAAGAGTGTGGAGATCCAGAAGAATTGGGATGATTGGCCATTTATTGCAGCACGACATGCTTATTAAAAGGGATCGTATCATAATATATAGAGTTCAAAATACCTAATGGGTCATAATACGTAATGTTCATAATATACTGGGTGGAAAAAATGTATGGGCCCTGGAGGGGATCTACCTTAAATTATTTAGTTAGCTCACGTTACTGAAAGGAAACATTCCTTTATTTTTTAAAAGAAACATAACTACATTCAAAGATCTTTTAAAATTCACCTGCCTCAACCGGGAATCGAACCAACTAAAATTTAAAAAACAAACTCGCGCTATTTTATTTGACGAATTGGGAGCATTATTGTACAGGATACAATTTATCCAATAAACATTTCACCTTACACTCATCTGTTGTACGAGATACCCATTAAATTGAATATTTATTACAAGTTCTTTATTAATTATACCTAGTACTGTTCATTTGTACAAGAAGTAAGGGTTGCGGTAGAAAATGTTATTGGGAGCAAACACCACAACACTTTGCAGAGGGCTGGCTACACGAAATGAATTTCAATTTAAATAGTAAGTTTGTGTATCCGGAACGAGGGGATCATTTCGAGCAACTTATCAGTTAAATTATTAAGACTCTTTTCTCTTCTTAATATCCGTCTACGTTAAAAAAACGTTTCATGTTTATGTGTTCTTCGTATTGATGATAAAATAAAATTAATATTAGTTTTCACTTTTTTATTTCAAAGACCAAATGTTTATTGGACAGATTTCATCCTGCACAATAATCCCACCGAATCGAATAATAAAATGGAGATATTACGAAAATAGTTTATTTTTTATTTTTAGTTGGTTCGATTCCCGGGTGAGACAAGCTAATTTCAGAAGACTGTTGATTACAGATATATTTCTTTAAAAAATAAAGGTATGTTTGCTTTCTGTAAAATGACCTAACTAAAGGATTTAGTTAGGACATTTTAGGTAGTTAGGTAGTTCCCCTCCAGGGCTCATAGATTTTTTCTACCCTGTATAATGGTTTTATTTCTGAAACCGAATACTTTTAGGAATTTTTAAAAGGCCATTACGTAGAGCCCGTTTGGTTAGGTTAGGTTTGTTTTATAACAATTCTGAAAAGATTACGGTTTCAAAAATAAAACCATTATACATTATAACCAAACCAAAAACATTAAAGAGGTAAAGATTGAAGGAAAGAGTGATAGAGCAAGACCAAGGAGACTACGTGTCGTTTGTATAGAGAGGTGAAGGAGCTGTCAGAGAAAAGAGAAGATTGAATGGAAATTACTCCACCGACAAGAGCAGCAGGGCTCTTAAATTAAAAGAAGAAGAAACAATAACTGATGGGGCGGCGACCCCCTTTACGAGTGGGTTGGATGGACTCGTTATTAGGACAGGCGTGACCTTCAAAAATATATACTTCAACAAATCAGTAATTCTCGGCCATTTTGGTGTGCTTAGGCAATAAATTCATGTGATTCAAAAATCGACCCCTTCTGGCTGTTTCGAATGTTTTTAACAAAAGTTCCACTTCCCCTATCTTACAAATCTTAGTCCACTGTTATTTCATACTTGTAAGTAACTTATACCTGCACCGTAGCTTTTATTTTAATTTACTCGAAATTACGTTCCTTTCTTCAGGATTAATTTCGTGAGTAGGTGGGTATAGGTATGTAAGTAATACCGCTGATATTTTCATGCCTCCGTTTTCTTTGAAATGAGTCGAATTAATATAATTGTCCACAATATTGTACGAGTGCACCATGTAAAGAATATAATATGGTTTCTTATTTATTAGTATTATTAGCATTTTCCCCTTTTCGTGTTAATTTTCCTCTTTCCCATTTAAATTGCTTCTATCTTTTAAACAGGACCTGCTTGTTTTGTCTGTGTTATCCATAGTTTTATTCAATTATTTTTTTCATTTTGATTATTGGTTGCAATCCTATGAACCCTTTCTCAAACGGTCAATTATTTTTCAGCTTGACATTCCCGGAACAACACCAATGATTTTCACGACGTTGGCAAATACATTTTGCTAATCGATGCTTGGAAGGCGGCGTCAAGGCCAAGTCTATAAAATAATGACAATAAACTCTTTTTAAACAAAGACTCACAAATCTTAGAAATATTGTTTTTTATGATGATCAGCCATGGTGTTCTTTGAGTTGGGTATTTCGCTTCATCTTCATCATAAGAGAGGCGACACTCACTGTTTGCTCTAACACCCGTTACATAACGAAAGTACCTACAGCAGGTCTTCACTGCAGGTCATAATGTAAATATTTTCTTTTTCACGGATTATACCAGACAGGATCATTGTCTAAATAAGTGTTCTAGTTATAACTGGGTCATCCTTCCTTGCTCTGGACACAACACCTCCTCCAAGAATCTCTTGTAACCTAGAAATAATAAAACCAAATTATAATTACTACTATTATTATTATCAGTCCTTTACTTTTTTATATTAGATTGCGCGAAGTCATTAGATGGTAACGAGTTTACGGTCGATTCTAAAAATTTATGTGACACTCCAGATATCGGAGTCTTCCTATAATGATTCCTTTTTAGGTGCAATTTTGAAACGTTACCCTTATGATAGTGGTACGAGTAGGTATCATAGTGTGTCATTAAAGCGTTTAATCTAGAAAATTTATTTTTCCCTTTCAATGCAATAAAATAAGTCGAAAACAAATGAATGATTTCAAAACAGAAAATTTAAAATTACATCTTATACTCGTACGGTTGTTTTGTTTATTCTCTACCCGTCACTCAAATGTAGAATGAGGCAACTACACAAACAGTTATCTTTGTGGTCATATTATACACTAAGTAATAGCCGTTGCCCGCGACTTCGTCCGCATAGAAGTCGTTTCTCGCTATTCCCTCAGAAACTGTTAAATCCCGGGATAAAAGTACCCCTATGTCCTTCCCTGGAACTCGAAACTATCCCCAATTTTCATCTAAATCGGTTCAGCGGTTTAACACTTAACCAACAGACAGACTGACAAAGTTTATTTTTACATGTATCAAATGTATCATCTAAATACGGACAGACAACTTTTCCAAAACGAAGACCAAGCCACCGCGCTCTACGACGACATGACAAACATTTAGTTTGCTGTATGTAGTTTTCCAAGGAAATTAAAAGAATTACGTACCTACTCAAGTCCCTAGAGACAAAACATAGAACTTTATGCTGCCTATACGTGGCTTGTAGGTACGTTGGCCACTGCACCGCTACTGATAGGGAGGATGGCCCTATACTTTGACACGGGACTAAACTACATAAATAGGTTCGTGTCGAGTGTCTAAGTAGTGGCAAATTTAAAATTTAATTTAATTTAATTGGTTCTTTTCGTATTTTTCGCTAATTTATTATAACTTTCTATACTCTTACTAACATAATCATAAGGACAAATCACAATTGTTACCACAACATATGGAGAAATCTGAAATAAATGTATTTGAATTGAATTTTAGGATTTTTTACCGTGAGCTTGAGATGTTTGATATGAGCTTAAACTTTACCTGTATTTTAAAGCCAGCGACGCAACTTTACGGCACTAGCGTTGAATACCCGCAGCCAATATCTGCAGCATCCACTACAACAACTTTCTTGTTCACCACCATCGACGCCATCGAGAAAAACTAAATCGCATGCCGTTGAGAAGCCTAAAATAAAATTCTGTGTTTTTCAAATAGTTTCCGGACGAATGTTAACAATTCTAAACTAAAATTATTAAATTTTCGAGTGCTTTTACACCACTTTATCTATAACTAGCGACCGGGCAGCGACTTCGCCCGCAGCATTTCTTTTTTTACATCACTTAGGGGTATGAAAAATAGATGTTGGCCGATTCTCAGACCTACCCGATATACACACAAAATTTTATTAAAATCGGTCCAGCCATTTCGGAGGAGTTCAATAACGTACACCGTGACACGAGAATTTTATATATTATATGTTCACATGCGGCTAGCGTTTTATTTAACTTGGTGTCAGAAGTGAGATTTTGATCATGTTACTTCTTCACCAACCAGATTCAAATGGCAGGCTAATCCAGAACCAGGAAACAGGTCAAGATCCATAGTATAGCTTGTCCCATTAACACAATATACCAATTAAAATAGATAACACGAGTCCGGCAATTCATATCATAAAAGACCAAAACCACTCCTGCCGTCTGTTTCAACAACATGTTTTAACATTTAAAGCTACAGGTCAGGCCAAATGTTTCAAGTCATTATTATCAAAGAAAGAAAGAAAAGGTAAGATAAAGCTTTGTTAAAAGAAGTTTCTGCCAGACTTTCAACTAGCAGAAAATAGTCACTCGGCTGCCACCTGCGAAATGAAGTTACCGTTTTTTGTGAAATAAACTAAGCAAAGGGACGTTGCTATAGTGAGTACACTATAGCATAATAAAAAGTAGGTACACAAGATTTAGATATGTCTCATTAAACTTTTTTTTACCATTCTGTTAAAAAAAGAATAGAAATCAATCAGTTGATCGGGCACAAAGGTCTACTCCCTACTAAAAAAAATAGTTTACTAAACATACTTGGCTGGTTTAACGTAATCGGCCCTCAGGCCATTCCTATTACCTATGTTTGATAGTTCTATTCATTCCTGTTTCCAATCTCAAAACAAGCAAATTACTTTCCCTTACACTGAGCTAAGTAAACACACAACCGATTGCAAGGGTGTTATGTAGGTATCCTAAAATTCATGTAACAGTAAATAGTTAAACAATAAGAGATGAACATTACCTATGTTAGGAAAGCCACCTGTATGCAAATAGTATACAGAGGCACTAGGAATACCGGAAACCAAGGTCAGCAGCAACCACCACCACGAGCCTCTCGATCTGCACCCGTTGCTGTCGCTACCGAGACAAATTTAAGCCAGAAATAAACCTAAAATTAAAATGGGTGTTTTTTGAGTTACTCCTATGTGGAACACATGCAATGATTATTTATAAGGTACTTAGTCAAATTTTACAAATAATAATGTTTTAAGCGTTAAATATAATGGAAGCGCTCTTGCTTGGACTAAACACAACGTATACTAACCACCCTCTAAGACATGCCAAGTCCATCCCACGCAAGAAAACACATAAAATTTATAAAAAAAATAAAAACTTTTGGACGTAACATGGTAAGTATTATGTAAGTAAAGAATTGTCTTACAAAATAGAATAAGGAAATTGTAGTTCAACATCATAGGAGCACTATTCCATTGAATGAAGTGTTTAGTAAAATACAGAGGCACTAGAGTTTAATACTCGCAGGCAACCAATGTGGGCAGCAACCACCACAACGACTTTCTCGTTTTACACTGCCATCGGTGCCGCCGGAACCATCACGTGCCAAAAAAAGGACCTAAAAATAGTTGATTTTTTATGTTTTATTTTATTTTTGATACGTGACTTGCTCATAAGCCACAAAATAATGATCTTACAAATTGAATCAAAGATATTTAAGCGCAAAATAAAAGGAACACTCTTTCTTGTACAAGACAATGCACCAACCGCACGGGTCTCTTGTAGTTCTTGTACCCTTTAAAGCATGCAAAGAGAGCCCCATGCCAGGAAATTACCTAAAAGTAAACAATCAATTAAGTTATTTCATCTAGGATACATAACTTAATATTAAGGTAGGTAATGATGGTCTAACAAATTGCAATAAGGATATTTCCGTATAACATAATAGGAACACTCTTCCATTGATTGAAATAGTAAATACAGAGGCGCCAGGATTTCATACTCGCAGGCAACCAATGTGAGCAGCAACCAATAAGGAAATCGAAGTTTTACAAAATATAAACACTCTTCCATGGACTAAAATAGTAAAAAATGGGAATAAACCATTCTTATTTTGTTAGCGTGAGTAATATTTGTATATTCATGCCAAATTACAGCTTTCTAGCACTGAGAGTCTCTGAGCTAGGCTACGGACGGACAGACATGGCGAAACTATAAAGGTTCCTAGTTTGTCTACGGAACTCTAAAAACGATAATCCTACATTACTTAAGAGCGTATAGATGATACCGTTCTAATGAGTATCTAGCAATTTGTTTTCGGTGCCGTAACTATTCTTATTAATGAATAATCAATATAAGTAAATAAATAATTACCTAATGATTTAGGCATCATGAGGATTACTAAATACTACACCTCTTTTAAATTTAATTCCGGTGGTTTCAGCTATTTCAGAGAAAAAGGGGCTTGATGGATAGACGCACAGACGGACAGACCAACAGACGGGCAGACCAACAGATCAAAGACGGGCAGACTGATAGACGGACTAGACTGATAAAAAGCATAAAATAAATACTCCTATATACGTAATTGTTTATTGGCTTTAGGTATAACACACTCGTACGTATAGATTTAGTAAGTCTTACGTAATTAAAACCGTATATGTATTTTCAGCCTTTTTTAATTCTTTCAATTTTTGTACTGTAAAGTGTTTACATACATAACTACATAATTATATGTAATCAAATAACACCGCATAATATACTGAAAGGTAAAGGTGATGGTCAGAAAGATCTTTACGTGAGAACACTGAGAACGTATCTTAATTACAGTTCCAAGAATCTATTTTAGTAAGTAAACTTAATATAATGGGTATGAGTACGCGTCACAGATCCCACTTACCATCAGGCGTTCTGCATCCGTGGTAAGATATTCTAGACTCGAAAACAAATAGTCGCGCTCGTCACACACATAATTATAACCTTATATAGGGAATCGAACCCGGGATCGCAAGCTTTGTAAGCTTCTGCCTATTGCCTGCCTGTCCAGTTACTGGACTACCTACTGTAGGTAGGTAGTGTCGCTTAACTACCAACTGGACTAAGCGTGTCGTCTAATTTTTTTATTCGGCTTGTCCAAGGCAAAATCAAAATACAATCGTGCACCCCTGTTGTAACCCTGTGACAATCCTATCCGTTCAAATTATCTCCATACCATTTGGAGCACGCTCACTGTAGGGTTCCGACGCCGCGCCGTTACTACAAACACAACAAAACTACCGGTCTTTTCTATTTGAAGTTTTTGATGATCTCTTAGGTGTTGTTCAGTTGGTATAAACACTTTAGTTGCCTGTATCTCAAGAACCGATTCAATCTACTTAAATTCGTTACGTGCTTTCTTAAGACTTTTTTCATAATTGTAGTACTTACAGTTTTGGCTGTACGGAGTGGAGACAATAACTCTAGCGAAAATGGCACTTTTAGAGTTCAATTCATCCAAAACGGTGCCCCAAATGATAGTGTTTTATCTACCTACCTACACGTAATGTTTTTTTCATAGCTATATATAATACAGGGTGTTTTTTGGTCAGCAACTTCCACAATAGGGGTTATATTCATGTTTCTGAGCTCAAAAATATATAATTTTTATATATCACCTCTCGTTTCTGTAGCTACGAAGGGGGCAGGCCGCTTATCGTCACGATGTTATTGTTTGTTACTTACTACCCTCACAAAACTGCGCAAGCGACACGTCAGTTCCGTGTTTGTTTCGAAGCGAGTGCTTGTTAAGTAACGTGTTACAACAATTTTTTTATTATATTAATTGATAAAAAAAATGGCTCGGCGAGAAAAAAATACTTCTGGACAATCGTGAAATGTTTGATGTTGTGAACATTTACTTTGTGAGTGGTCAAAACATTGCTGACACCGTTAGGATTTGGACTGAACGATTTCCTAATCGGCAGGCCATTACGCGCTACACAGTAAAGTCTTTCGTTAGCAACCTTTACGAGTGGGGTACTTTTGAAACGCCACGCCATGCTCAAGGAAGAGGCCAAAGTGGGTTTGCAGTGGGTTTTAACCAGGCTATTCTCCAATTCAGGCAATACGCCAAAGAAAACTCTTGCGGTTTTGTAATCCATACCGTTATCTGTAGTTAAATGCCATAAATTTCAGAACGATTTTTAACAACAATAATCTACAATTTTTTAACCTAAACCGTGTTTGTAATCTTTGACGGTCCTAAGCCCGTAACAAGTATGAAGGGAAAGATGAATCATAACATTGTGCACGGTGATTACGTCATTAAAGTCTCGGTAAACACGGCGCATGGAAACCACAATTAAGAAAAATAATGGGAATAATTGAAAATGCTATTTCTCTGACTTCCCTAGGTTTTTTAATTTTTTAATAAGATATTCGGATTCAGCATTAATTGTACTCCTGCTTTAAAAGTTATCGACCAAAAAAACACCCTGTGCATCACACGATGTTGTGAAGAAAATAATATAACCCTTCTTTTGTTACTAATGCCATCATTAGTCTTGTCATCAGATAGACAGACAGACAGACAGACAGACAGACAGACAGACAGACAGACAGACAGACAGACAGACAGACAGATAGACAGACTGACGGACTGACGGACGGACGGACGGACGGACGGACAGACGGACGGACGGACAGACGGACGGACGGACAGACGGACGGACGGACAGACGGACAGACGGACAGACGGACAGACGGACAGACGGACGGACGGACGAACAGACAGACAGACAGACAGACAGACAGACAGATAGACAGACAGATAGGCAGACGAATTTATAATATATCAATGACCCGACCTCACTTCGCTCCGGGTTAAAGTATTATACCTACATTAAGTACTACAAACATAATAATCAACAAGTGTAATAACACTAATAACTAATTATCTTTTTAAAGTAAATTGTTGCCGTCTTAGATGATTTTAGCAGGTATAAACACTTGAGTCTAACAAAAATTAGCGCTTTAAAGCTTAATATTTCCTAAATGAATCCCTTAATCAAAAAATGGTGTCCACATTGTCCACAAACCCGTAACGTTTTTGAAAGACCTATCCACACACTATGGGGTAGACAAGAAAAAAAATACATCCCTACGTTACGTGTAGGGGAGGTACTCTAAAAATTTTTTTTACATTTTAGTGAACCACTTTGTTGGCGTGACTAATATGCATATTCATGCCAAATTTCAGCTTTCAAGTACTTAGAGTCTCTGCGCTAGGCAGCGGACGGACGGACGGACGGACGGACGGTCATGGCGAAACTATAAGAGTTCCTAGTTTGACTACGGAACCCTAAAAATTTAGACACTTACACCGTAAACGTCGTTTGTAAAGGTCTATGACATTTTAAAAGTACAATTAACTCTAGAGAACGTTTTATTGTACGAGCGTTTGGCTTTTGGATGTTCGGAGTTAGTTTTCTAGGTCCAATCGTGGTTTTAAAAAGTAAAGTAACTGTGAATTAATGGAGTTTAGTATTTTTTTCTGGTCTCACCAGATGCATAGTTTCTAACGGCCTGTCGGCCTGGTTGAACGCAGCCTAATCTGTTTAAAAACGGACTGTAGGACCGCAGCTTGAGGTGAACATTTCCGAGTATTTCGGAGAACACTCGTTTATATCGCTATTCCCTCAGAAGGTATAAAATATATTTATATATATTCTGGAATAAAGTATGCTACGTATGTTAAATATTATTCAATTAAAATTGTATCTGCGGTTAAGTTATAACTAGATTTAGCCTGCGACTTCGAGTAGGTAGATCAGCGTAGAACATCGCTACTCGCTATGGTCTATCTCGCTAGGGCTGTATGTCATGGCCAGAGGTGAAGCACGCAGCCTAAATTAGAGCTCGATGCTCTCTGCCCCAGCTATGGGGTCACATCCCCATACTGAATGGACATTGGACTTGTGACATTGTCAGATCGTTTTGTAGGGGGACAGTGAACGTGTTAAGTAAATTCTACAAGTTACTAATTACAAGTGGAAGTCTCTTTCTAACTCCTTTTGCTAGAAAGAGAGTTCCCCTTGTAATTTGTAACTCTGGAGTCACCCTATCTGTATGCCATATTAAAAAAAAACCGATCGAGTGATTCAGCCATGAAAACATATCAGACGAACGAACACAATCAAAATTTAATGTAGATTAGATATCGTATATCGATGGCTATTCCCTCGAGAACTACAAAACAAATCGGAAATGAAAAGTAAGTATTACTTTGTACTCATCAAAATCAGTTCAGCGAATCCTAACAGACGGAGAGACAGACACATTTTCACATTTATCATAATTATGAATAGTACGCCCATTCTTAGTGAATTGCCCGTTGATTTTTGTCCGAATACTTTTGGAATCTGTGTTTGACCCATCCATTTGAATTACCGTCTACAGTCCGGTTGTAGCAGCCAGGCACGCAGCACACCTTAAAAGACATCTTTTTTTATTCTTATTCTTTTTCTTTGTAATTAAATTATCCTGTAAGTGAAAATTGAAATTTGTTGGACAATGACAGAAAATGTCAAGGCAGACAGGTAACTTATTGTGTTGTCATTATTTTCAATGTAAATTAATTTCTGCCATTTTAAAACAGCATAATATGTACTTTTATAAATAACAATAGTAAATAAATTTCCTTTTTTGCGTTATTATTCAGTATTTAATGGTTCCTAAAGAGTGTGTTTTTTTTAATTCATCAGCAACACTAAAGTTTTAGGCAAGTCCATGCAATAATGAAATATTATTCGCATAGTAGGGTAGATGGCGCCACCGGCGGGTGGCGATTGTGGCGAACCACCACTAATGTACTAAGTTGCCATAGCATGATATCTGTGTCTGTGAAATTGACAGTCAGCAGTAAACCGTTCCGTTCCACTGCCACATTCATCCGCAGTGCGACAAGTGCCGTTATCTTATTGTATGATTGTTGAACGGAGCAACTTTGACGGATGAAACAGCTTTTATGATTTTAAAACGTATTTATTTTGTCAGATTTACCTAATTGACATGAGTTACTTACTTCACGTCACGTTGACAATTCGCGTCGTTCGTTGGCGTGTTGGGTTACCCTGTTTTTGATTATTATTGGATGTCATTGTTAAATCCATGTGATTTTTTATTATTTAAAAGTATTCGTACTGTTCATCATGACATCACAAGCGTTAGCGTCGCTTACGGCAACGTACACAGACTCCGAAGGCGAAGAGGACATTGAGGAGCAAACACCCGAGAAAGATGAACCAAAAAGTCACTCTGCGCCTCCGAGCCCGCAGCGCACGTCGACCGCGGCGGGAGGCTCGTCGGTGCCGCCGTCACCGGTGAAGCGGCTGGTGTCGTACGTAGACGAGACGCTGGTGTCGGACGATGACGCGCTGTCTCCACCGGCGAGCGGTGCTGACGACATGCGCCGGCTCTCCATGGAAACCGACACGGACGAAGCTCCGACGCGCTCTGAGCCCGAGGATTCGTCCGACCTGCCGCCTGAACCCCCCGGCCGCTGCCCGCGTGAACTGCAGGAGACCATTGCCAAGTTCCACAGTCGCATGGTTAATGAGGGATTAGATATGAACCGAATCATCCAAGACAAGAAGAACTTTAGAAATCCTAGTATCTATGAGAAACTCATACAGTTTTGCGATATTAATGAGCTGGATACTAATTATCCTCCTGAGATTTATGACCCTTTGAAATGGGGTAAGGAGTCCTATTATGATGAGCTGGCGCGAGTACAGAAGGTTGAGATGGATAGACGGGAAAAGGAGAAGAAGGAAAAGTTATCTAAGATTGATTTTATCAGTGGGGTAGCTAAGAAGTCTGAGAGTGATGATGAGAAGAAGCGCAAGTCAAAGTGGGACCAGGCTGCACCCAACGTTGGGTCCAAGCCAACCATTAAGCAGCCAGGACTGATGCAGCAGCCTCTCACCACCAATGTCACTGGCACTAAGGGCACTGTTATATCAGCATTTGGCTCCTTGCCCAAGAAACCTAAAATTTGACATGAGAAATTAACATGAATGTGTATTTAGAACTGCCTAAAGTCCAAGTAAAAGTAGTAACCATCTAGTTAGGTGTGAATGTTAGTTCAGATCAGTTAAACGCCCAGTGTGCAATGTACAAGCCACAATGTTTTTATGTCCAAACTGCCCATGAGTACAATGTAATGCACTTTGGGCGTTTAGTTAATTATTTATGGATTAAGTCTGGGTGGTTATGCTAAATGTCACTTTGTATAATGTGACGTACATTTGGTGGCATGAGGTTAAAGCAAAGGGTTTTGGTGGATTCTCTGCCACCATCTCAGAGTGGTGTGTAGTTTACAGGCATGTCATTTGCACACACGTGTGAACGTGTCATTGTTGTAAATTACGTATGTTTGATGGAGGATTTCGATTTTGTTATTCTGGTATGCGGGTCATTTTCAAAAAAATTGTACATAGTTAAGGGCTTTAATTAAAACAAAACTTAATTGATTCCTTAGTGTGAAGAAAGATACCCATACATGTTGTATGACTAACTTTCGTTATACAAAGGACGCAATCGTGATTTTGTTTTCATTAACTATGTACATTTTTTTGAAAACGACCCGTGCAGGTAGAGGTGTACAACATGCTATAAAATTTGGTTTGTAATACTTGAGATTTCAGTAATGTATATTTTTTTTAGTCTATTTTTAGATGATGTAAAAGAAAATGGATAACTCCACTGACAAGAGCACAGCTCTTAAGTAAACAATGATGATAAAAGGAAAATGAATCCTGAAGGCCAAACTTTAGCAATGCTTCTGTAGCAACAATAAAACCAATATGTTGCAACTAATGCCTGCTTGTGTTTAATTTATTTATGAAGAAGAATTTTGGTTTGTGGCTTTTCATTTGAAATTTATTTATAATTAATAAATATAATGTTTAGGTTTCATAGGATTTTGTAGGTATATTAAATAAATTAAGTTTTAAGTAATAGACATGACGTGTGTGTTTTAAATTATTTCAGAAATATTATTTTTCCTATGTTGTTTTATTTTATATCTTGGTGCAATAGATAAAAAAAGATAAATGGTATAAATAATATACTAGATCAATAATATACCACCATTACAGGAAAATACAATTTTGACGCTTAGCTCCCTTCTATATTTTACTTCTATTTAGGTATACCCGAATGTGTATAGCTAAATAGAGTGACCGAAAAATCAATAACTTTGTTCTAAATAATTATAATTCTTACAATCAATACTGCACACGCTAAAAATTATGAGAGAAAAATACACATCGCATTTGCTGTTATGTTGGCTTAACTGCTGTACTAAGACATTATTTGGAATTTTAGATGAACTTTTGTCAAATGACGTGAAACGGAACGTTTCACCGCGTTGCGCAAAAAACCCACGGGGGGGTTCTATATATACAAACAAAACGCGTCAAATTGATATATGTAGTTCGCTTCTATATAGTTTACGGTGCAGTGAAACCTTTGTTTGTGTCCATCATCTGACGCATTTCTCGATTGTTTGACTAATCCGAGTTTGTTTACATCGGGCAATGGCCGAGGCACCGGAAAGTGCACCCGTGCCGTCGGGCAGCGAGCTCGAGCTAGCGATCGCCCCCGAGCCTAAGGATGAGGAGGGCCCGCTGCCCGAGAAGCGCCGCAAGCTAGACAAGGAGACCAGCGAGAAGCTCGAGCACCGGCTCGGCGGCATCCTGTGCTGTGCCGTGTGCCTCGACCTGCCACCTGCCGCCGTCTTCCAGGTATTCCTAAAACAGCTGATCGTCGCAACGTAACCATCAGCTGTTTTACCAAAACATAGTCAAACCCGAGCTCTCTTTGTTACGTAAGCCCGGGCTTGCGAAATGCGTCGTGGCGACGCCTACACGACGTATTTATCAGTCACCATTTTGTGAGTTTGATTAATAGTAACGGCGTCACGATCGCCCTTTGTTGGGTGGGCACATGTACTAGGACGGGCGGGCACCCGCGCGGCCCTTTTGTTAGCCTTTGTTAGCCAATAGGGCTCAGTACTGATGTTTGTGTTTATAATTTAAATTTATTGTAATTGGGGCATGGTTCCTTATTGTACTGTATAATATGAGCTTATTGTTAAGTTCCTAGTAGTCTAGTGTATGATCTCATAGCTGTAAATAGTTATAGTTGTATGAACATTTGTAGCATTTCCCTTGAATAAAGAAAATGTTAATGTGATTTAGCCCTTTTTCATTTAGACATCCCTTACTCCCTCACTCAATCAACTACTAATGAATATCTCTTAAATATCAATAAAAGAATATCAAAATTATTTGCAGAATATAAAATTTGCTTTTTCAAGTTTCTATTAATTAATTAGTTTTATGAGCTTGATCATAAAGAAAAAAGTTACAACTTACAATGAAGCATTTTATTACCTGTTTCTGAGAGAGATAATTACTATTAATTCATTTAACATCTTTGCTATTAAAAACCAATTATCAATCTAGTATAAATATGTTTTTATTACATCAAGAGCAAAAAAATGTGCATTAGAATCACAATTTAATTGATTTATTTTCTGTTCCAGAATGTTTTATGTAGTTTTTTTTCAGGAGCCACATCAAAAGAGGGTCTGAGGTAGACACTTTCACAAAACACACCCACTATGTCTAATCTTGTTTAATTTATTTCTATTGTTTCAAGCAATATATAAGCTCTGAAATAAAAAGTGTTTTTCTACATGGAAAATACTTGTATTTCAATAAACATGCAAATATAGAACTTATGGAAGTATTGATAATCATAAAATTAACCTTTACTGAAGTACTAAGCAGTTTGTTTCAAACATATTGAATGCTGACGCCCTAAGCCCTAGCCACCGCCTGTTCTGAACTGTTCTTTCCCTGCAGTGCAGCAACGGGCACCTGATGTGCGCTCCGTGCTTCACTCACTTGCTAGCCGATGCGCGCCTCCGCGATGAGGCCGCCACCTGCCCCAACTGCCGCGTAGAGATCTCAAAGACTACGGCCTCCCGCAATCTGGCTGTGGAGAAGACTGTCTCTGAGCTGCCTTCGGAGTGCAAGTACTGCGCGAAGGTGTTCCCGCGTCATTCGCTGCGCCATCACGAAGAAAATACGTGCGAGGACCGGTTAGTGTTGCACTCTGCTACTGGTCCTAAATTAATATGCTTAATTTTTCATTGAAGTGTAGTTGCAAGAGGTGTATATTATTCTTTTGTAATTGCTTGCGCATAGGTCCATGCTTAAATATTGAGACACCATGATTAGTACACGCGAATCCTGGTAAATATATTCATTATTTTAACGGACAGGGACCAGACACCAATTAATAAAAGCAAAGCTTTTTAGGAAGTTGCGTAAGGCGATGTTTCTACCGGCGGCAAGCTTGTAGGTCCTAGGTGTACATATAAGGTTGCAAGCGAACTGAGCGCGGGTGTCTCTCCCGCAGGCTGTACAAGTTGTCGCAGGTGGTAGTGGGGGGGCTGTGGTGCGCGGCGGCGGGGCTCGCGGGGCTCTGGCGGCCGCGCTCGGGCCCTCGCGCCCTGCCCGCCGCGCCCGCCCCAGGTCTGAGACGTTACCACACAAATATTAACTGTTGCTCGCTAAAGTAACATTGATTCACGTTTTTACTGATGCTTCTAAAGCACGGTACGGTGCTAACTAGTTTTGCATATTAGGGCAATTTTTTAAAACTAGTGATTTTTCTGGCTTTGTAGATGTATATTTTGAGTCTAATTATTAAGTAAATAAATAAAAAACCACGTAACTAAGTCAACGCAATGTGACGTTGTCACGTGCTATGCAACTACTAACTTAAGTATACTTGTAGAGCTACTCATTAACTCTTGTCTTATATTATAAATGCCGTATGCTATTTACTATTGTCACAACTATTGTTTACAGTTTGAATGGAAAACTAACATGGGATGGTACACGAAAATGAACAACCCAAAATGTATTTGTTTTTTAAAACTGCAGATTTTTCCATAAAATTATGCATGTCCTTACTAGGTGTATAAAACATTAACTGAATTTGGTGGTAACATCTCTGCCTTGAGCATTAACATAGCACTTATTATCGGACCGAGCACGACCGTGCTTATGGGAGACGTTTCATATCACTGCTGCCACTCTCCTTTCATGACCATTTAATGAGAAAGCGACAAACCTAAAGTGACTTTTAACTTTGATATTTTGAGAAGGTCGCCCCATCTCTCCTTCATTTGTTATGGAATAGGGAGAAAGAGATAGGATTTATCTTCCAATTTTTGTGTAGGGCACCACGGCTCATCTTGTATGGTTCTGTATAAGTATGTTTGGGATTCCTGTGAGCTGCTATTTTTTATAAATCTTTTTAAATGGTATTTTGTACGAAACACTCGTTATGTTAATGTGAAAGACATGGACACAGGGAATGGCCCTGCTCTGCCCGCACACTACGAATACGAAGCGTGTAGGTACAATAAACGCAAAAACATGTAACTGAAAGATGTAAAATTATGTATATGTATAGGTAGGTATAGGTAGGTACTGTAAAATATTTTTAATCTTGACTGTTTCGAAAAATGGTGTCGGTTGCGGGAAACCGCTGCATAGGTAGGTTTTGTGTATTCTATTCTATATTCTATTCTTTTCTTTTTGGCAACCGGTCGCTTTAGGTTAGCAACCATTACTGCCAATGACACCTGACAGCAGCATAGTGTATAGCGTGATTGACCAGTTTTTATTTTTAAAATTGTTGTAAATTCCTAAATGGGGGTTGCAGTTATGTATGTTTGTTGTGTACCTGGAATAGACAGACACAATACATATAGGCAGAACAAAACACTTAAGACAATACAGATGGAATGAACAGATGGTCATTGGGAGATACAAAAGCAAGCAAAAGCACCCTAGAGTTTAATTTTTTCTTTACCTATGTATTTAATTAAGGAATTTAGGACTTTTTTATTTGAGGATGAGAGAAATAGGAGGGATTTGAGGTTGATGGGTTTGGGAATGCAGGGGGGTAGGATGTCATATAAGGAAACCGACCTGATTGGGCAATTCAAAATAACGTGGTCTGCAGTGCCTTCCTCCAGGCCACATGAACAGAGGGGGGATTGAACAATACCCCATCTGTGCAGGCGGGAGGGGGAGCAAGTGTGTCCAATACGTAATCTGCAAATGACGGATGTGGACTGTTTATTGGCGGAACCGGAAGAACCATGGCTTGGACGGAATCTTAGGCTGGATTTCGCCGTAATGTTTGCCTTTGACCGATAAAGAACGTTCGTACTGAAGGCGCCAGTTAGAGTTTAGGTCTGATTTGGCAGAGGATAGAAGGTCGTAAAAGTAGCACTGAGTGTGGTCCAGACTGCCCATTTCGATGACCTCCTTAGCGCAGGAATCGGCAATCTCATTTCCCTGAATCCCAGAATGGCTGGGGATCCAGGTCAATGTGACCTCTAGGTTGCGGAGATGACATTCATACAGGGATTGCCTAATTAATAAAACTAAGGGATAACTGACTTTAGAGTAAAACGGATTGGCTATGATGGACTGCAAGCCGCTAAGAGAGTCTGAAAAAATTATTGACCTGCGAATCCCGTGGGAATTAATATATTTAATGGCTTCCAAAATAGCTATTAATTCTCCAGTAAAAACTGATGTGAGAGGAGGGCATTTGAAGCTTAAGATTATAGAGTAGGTTTTGTGTACTTAAATGTATTAATGTAGTGCTGGTCAGCGACTCACCCTGTCAACATGTGTCCCCTGTTGTAAATATTTAACTACACTGTAACTCCAGTTATATCAGTAGGACTTTAATGAAAACGCACTAAAAGTGGTAGCCGCGCAGCGGTAGAGTGGATTTTTTTCAATTCGTGTGAAATAGAAGTAAGTAAACCCACCGATATAAAATCTTTGCAACGCGTAGCGTGATGCCGCTTTAGTGCGTTTACGCCACTAAGATTACTGGGAATGGGTGGTTAAGCAGAGATTCGCTAAGGTTTCTGATTATCTATGCTACTTAGCAGGTATTTGATGCTATTTGTTACAAGTATAGCTGGCAACAAGAGTTTTGAGAAAATGAGGGCGCTGTCGAGAGTGAAATTGGCTACATTACAAGATAAAAAAACTAACCAAAAAATTTCAATTTTTGTGGTGTTTGATTCTTGACAATATTGTAGTTCCGTTTCCTGCCAAGTTCTTTTTTACTGAAGTATAATTTAGTTTAGTGGATTTGTTCATTTACCGGACTTACTGTAAGTTTGGCAAGGAAGAGTGACGAGGGTCGCACCTGTCCCTAGGCGGTATTCAAATGTTCGTATGTGGCATGGCAACATCGGCATCCACAACATTAAGCAGCAGATTTTGGGTATAAATTGAAATGTGTCCATTATGTCTCCGAACAGCGCTCTTGGCACACAAAGATGAAACCTTAAGGCGGTAGGCAGGCATTAGAAATAGGAAAGCTATATCGGCGGTGGTGTTTGGTGGGCGCAGGCTGACGGCGTGCCGGTACGCGGCGATCGGCTGCGCGTGGCACGGGCCGGCGCACGAGGCGCGCGCGCACGGCGCGGGCTGCGCGCACCCCGGCAAGAGCGCCGCCGACGTGCTCGGCCACCTCGCCGAGCGCGAGCGCGCCGCCAGCGAGGCCAGCGCCGTCTACGTGCAGCTCCTCGATCTCCTCTCCTTCGAGAAGCTCACCTTCACCGGTGAGTAGCACAGCTGACGACTGCCCTTATAAATAAATGACAATCACGCCACAAGTTACCGAGGCTGGATACTACGCAATTTATGGTAGAGTCGAGTAGAAATCAATGCAATTTGTGGTCGAAACAACAATGAGGCTCCCCAATGTAGGTGCAACTCCATTTAATTGCCCTTTCCGACGACGTAGGTAGTGCTTTTCACAAATACTGCAAGCAATTAAAACGAAAAATATTCAAAGGAAAAATACGCTTCATAACGTCACAAAGCTACAGCGACCTCAAAAGTTTGATAAAATAAGCAATTGAAGGATTTCAGAGAGCAAGTTTGCTTTTGTTTCCTATGAAATTATACTAACATGAATTATCTAAGTTTCTTGCAAAATGATCAAGCAACGAACGTCGTTTGGTTTGAGAGCCTGTATGCCTGTCTGTTGCTCTTCTAAATACCAAAATAAAAGCACCATATTTTTGTGACACGAACACTTCGCTACGGAACGCGATAGTGAACGGCTTCCAAGTGTTAAGCTGAAGGTGTCGTTGGTTGTCTAGACCTGCAGCTGAAGCCGTACCGCACGGAGGAGTTCGTGCACAAGCTGTACTACGAGTCGTCGCGGTTCAGCGCGTTCGGCCACCAGTGGGTCGTCAAGGCCTTCGTGAACCGCAACCAGCGCGACCCCACGCAGAGCACGCAGCGCGAGATCACCTACCAGGTACCGTCGCCGGCGTCTCGACAACAATCTATGCTATCGATACAATTTCATGCAGTTCAATACAGTTTAAATAAAACTTTTCAGTCGCTTTCGAATGAAATTAACTGTCACACTTTTTAAAAAAAAAGTTGTCTGGTGGATGGCGAGAAGCTTTTCCTATTAATACTGCGAAAAGACGCATGTCAGTTTTATAGGTTTTGAGAAACGAGTGATAATAGGTTTTAATTCAAAGCACGTTTAAAAAATTATCCTATTATGTATAGGATTTTTTTCAATAAAAAATAATTAAGTAGGTAGGTAAATTTTTTGGATTTATTTAGGAAATATCTATATAATTTTTCAATAGGATTTTTGGACATCCGTCCTTTTAAATTAGGACGGCAGAATAGCTGCTTCAAAATTATGAACACATCCCTTTTTAAGTCGGTTAAATATTAAATGAAACCCACGCGATCTGCGGGGTCTGGGACTGCTCCCGCAACAGTGTTTTCTTTTCACGAATGCGCCCCGTCCGAACGTTCAACGGCAGCATAAAGTTGAATAGCTGGGGCAGCTGGTGGATCGGAAACGGTAGTCGCGTGTCCCAGTAGTTCTGGGCCGGCTCGTGTTGGCTGACGCGGCGCGCGCGCAGGTGATCCTGAAGAGCAAGACGCTGGCGCCGCTGCTGCTGCAGTGGGTGGGGCTGCGCGGGCCCTACGGCGAGGCGGCCGTGCGCGCGCGCGTGGCGGCGCACGCCTTCAGCGACGAGGCCAGCGACGCGCCCGCGCTGCCGCTGCCGCTGGCCGACCACGCCGACACCAACCGCCTGCTCGCCAACAAGGCCATCCACTTCAGGTACCGCCACCCCACCACCCCACCACCCCACCACACTACCCTCCCCACCCTCCCCACCCTCCCCGCCACACCACCACCAACAACCACCCAAAACAACTTGTTTGTGTGGCTGCGTGCCCGACGGTAACGGGAACACCCTACTAACCCTGGGTTTCCTATAGTCAAACAGTCTTAAAATGTGACGTCTCGTTCAAATTTGACACATTTTATAATATAAACACAACCCAACAACGTTACAACATACTTAAAACTAGAAAAAAAAAATAGGTGAGTTGTTATTACAGTTAAGGGTAGTCTCAAAAAGGAGTCCACTCAGCATGTGTCAAGGCATGAAGTGCCTCGACGCTGATTTTCAGTGAATCCATTTAAACAGCACAAAACAAAAATAAAAACAAAAACAAAGCACAAACCACGAATAACACCAAGCAGATGAGAATACAACAGACATTTCAGCGAAGGTACAGGTTAAGGTAAGGTTATATGATGTAGCAAATGTCAAATTTTAACGAGACGTTTTGAATATAGGAGCCCAGGGTAAGTTGATTGACGACACAGAGCTGTAATCTCAACTTGGAATAATGTACAAATCTATAAACTTTAATGTTGACCATAAAATGTCTATGCATAAAGCTCTCTCATGGGTCAGTATAAATGCTGCGTGTTGATTCACTAAAACCCAGGCTGTATTTTGCAGCATGCAATCTGACCCTAAAGAAAGCGGAATTCAATTTACAAAGAAAACAGGACTGTCTATTTTTAAGCTTCCATTTACAGGTCCAACTCCTCAAATGTCTTAAGGTCGAGGCGGAATATGATTCTTAATACTTCATAGTTTAAGGTTAGGTACAGAAGATTTCTACACTTCGGGTTACAGGGCCCTAAGCAATGCTCAATACGATTCTCATATTATAAATTGAATGAAATATATAATAATTTTGTCGTGAATAGTTTGGCTCCGTACCGAATCGTCTATGTAGCCAAATGTCCAATGAGTCCAATGACGCTAATTAACCAAGAAGCAAAATGTCCATGATATAAATTGGCCACTTTGTGAGGATGCCTTAATCATACACAATTAGCATATAGTCCATAGAGCGACACGGTTAGATAACAACAATATTTGACATTTTACATACTTACCCCCTTACAATATGAACGTGGAATAAGCTTGGAATAGTTTATGCCATGCTTTGTCCTTATCTGTAATTGTGACATTTGCATCTGACAGAAAGTGACAAAGCATGGCATAAACTATTCCAAGCTTATTTCACGTTCATAAGTAAGGGGGTTAGACTTTATGTAAAATGTCAAATATTTAAAAAGTCCAGAACGCAAATTACCTAATGTCGACCTCAAAGCTGAACGATTGAATAGCACACATGACTCGTAGACAGTTATTTTTACCCCTTCTGATTTATGGACGATTTACTTTTTTGAGTGCTACTTGGGCAGTAAGCTTTAGATTAGATTTGACAATGTGCTATTCCAGGTATCAGCTTTTCTGACATTATGTAATTTGGACATTATACTACACAGATTTATTGCTATTTCGATGTTCTGCGTCGTGGACGTTATGTTAATAGGACAAAATGCTAATGTGACGCCTGACATTTCGCTTGGACATTTTGCTACATGGACGATTCGGTACTGAGCCGATAGTTTCTGCATTGCGAATTTATAACAAAATGAAAAATAACAACCGACATTGTTTATTCATTCTCCCAGCGACGTGTGACTACGTCTCGAACTATGTATCGCATTACTAACACTGTTTGTATTTCAGAATCATCATGTTCTTGACGCAGAAGTGATTCCGCCCGGCGCCTGTCTCGCTCTATCATAACGACCAAAGATTCCGCTAGGCCCGGGCCGCCTCCGTCACTTACCGATTTATTAACGTGTTGGAGCTTGCGGTAACAGACAGTTCAAAAACCGGTATTACGCGCGTCCGTACTAAGGTGATAACTTTTTGGGGTGACCCACTTAGATCACTTAATAGGGTCACCTAATTACCTTAAGTAAATAATTAAATGAATACTTTGGGTTGCGTCTGTGGGCGTCACATTATGAGGCCCATTTCATAAAAGCTTGTAAATTGTTATACAAGTGAAAAACTCTTCTTAATACGTACTGATGAAAAGAGACTTCCACTTGTATTACAAGTTACAAGCTTTTATAAATTGGGCCCATGGTAGTTCAACGTGTACAAAACTTGTTTGTTTCTCAGAATGTTTCTTTCTAACTTAAATGGCACATAAGCAAGCGCGCTCTCGACGGTCGGTAGTGTTGTCTTGTAGCAGTGTTGCGATGAATAATGAATGCATACTGATGGATGAGTTTTGGAAATTGAAATCTGTGCGGATCATTATGTTGCTGCAACCATACCGGTCAGAGAGTGCAGAGAGTTCTGGCGTAAGAAATTGTGTTCTAAAATTTGTATGAATCTAGTATAACGACTATGGCATGTATATTTGTTATCTCTAACTACTTGGACAAAATGAACAAAACTAGTAACTACTGGTGTTGTAGGGAGGTGGTAAGTTTGGATCACTTCGTTGCAATGTAGTCATATTGCTTAAGCTTTACACCGTGTTTGTTCTTAAATTAAAAGAAGATATTATGATTCATGATCCACCGCAGTGCTCGCGTATATATTATCGGTATTTGAACTGTCTCTTACTATCACATCATAGTATAATTTGTGGTTATTTTTAAACGTTTTTTTTTGCTCATTCTGGGGTTACGCCTACGCTATTAATAACAAATTAATGTTGTCGGTGTGGACTGTGCTTCAATATCTTCCCGGGTAATCGTTTTAAAATAAATAAGTATGTTTTTACACTAGTTCAGAGCCCAAATGTGGTCTAATCGTTCGACCATACATGTAGGTATGTGGCGTCAGCTAAATGTGATTTTTCCAAGATGTAAAAAGACTTGCACCGCGAGCTATGAGTTTAGATTTTTTTCTTTTGTAAAAGTTAAATTGGAGCCAGGTACAAACTTTCGATAAATTATGTTAGTTTACTACCGAATGCGGTATCGACCCGTCTGAACTTTTCTAGGTCATCACTGGACATTTTAATTACGTGAAATTTATTATCTAATATGATTTTATATTTACTTTTTACGAGGCAAAGTGTTCGAGATTAGGATGTATTGAGTACAAATTTATATTTATTGGGAATTGTTAGTTTTATTAAAGAGTGCCGTGTTAGATGTAATTTATTAGTTATTAATAATGAATGAAACTCGTTGACAGCTCCTGTATGTTACAGGACAATAAATATACGAGTTGTAAATTTACTAATTCGGTATAGAATGTGTATCGTCCGACATCAATGCAAGTTCTAAAATGTTGAATGTATGCTTTCATTTCTCCGATACATTTTTTTATTAAATCTTTTTGGTTCATTTCAAGCTAAGAGATTATGATTACATTTAGAATGTTTTATTTACGTGTAACTGTGTGCGTGGGTGTTTAAATATATTTGCATGTGTACCCTCCTTGTCCTGTTTATTTTGGCTGCTTAGTAACAATAAACAACTAAGTTATTGAATACGTTTTTTTAATATCCCCCCGTCTGTAATAGAACACTGAGTAATATAAATACAGATGTGCTGAATATAGGCTCAACCGCCTTGTTCAATTTAAAATAAAATAAATAAATATCACGGGACAATGCCACGCAAATTGACCTAGTCCCAAACTAAGCTCTAGGCTTGTTCTATGGGTACTAGACAACGATAAACTTACTCATATAGAGAAATGTATACTTAAATACCAAGAAAACATCTATGAATCAGGAGTAAATACTTGTGCTCTTCACACAAATATCTGCCCTTACCGGGATTTGAACCAAGGACCGCTAGCTTTATAGGCAGTAATTTAATAAGTGTAATTTCTCAATTTCCCCAGTATTATTCTTTTACCCAGAGTAAGTATACAAGCTATCGGAAAGCGATACCGAAAGTGGAACTACACTACCAACAATTCTCTAGCTTTTCTGCTAATATTAAACTTAACTTAGTTTTGTTTTCACCAAATGTTTTTATTTCAATCGGTTATTTATATTGATTTGAAATTTGAATGACATAATTATGATAATAATATGATCCCACACTGCATATACAATCTAATAGCTTCACTGTATGGGGCTCGAGATGAAATGAAATTGCAAGTAACGTCATAACTGCTCCTATATTTTGTTGTTTCAAAAAATTAAAAAAAAAGACAAGTAGAAACGATTTTTTTTTATTTAACGTTAAATCATTTTTTTATTCCACGTTAAATAGACAATTAGTTATACTTGTTGTTTTTCGAATTTGTAGTACTTAACCTTTTGACCGCTACGGCTTTGCTAATTTTTGTGCCCCTGACGCCAACGACGTCATATGCCGCAACGTGCCGATACAAAATGTATGGACCCTATCGAGCGCCCGGCGTCCCCAGCACGAAAATCTGATGACGTGACCTGCCGGCTTTGGCGGTTAAACGGTTAACGGCTCCGAAACCCAACGCCCAATGTTACGCATAAAGATTATTCGGCCAACGGACTTTCTGCAGTGATTGTATGCAAAACAAGAATAAGCCATAAGATTTTATGCCAATACACATGCTGAAAGTAATAGTGCAAATAAAAGTTATGCGTAAGAAGGGGAAACCCAATACGTATTTTATTTGTTGTATCGACATCGACGCGGCAGTACGGTTTAGCTAGTGTTGTCCGTTCACACTGACCGGCTCGGAGGAGAGCAGATTTTTATCACGTTGGAAACAGAGTTTTGAGTCATTGTAATAAGGTTTTATTTTGTATATGCACTTGTTTTGTGAGCCGACCGGTTCCGGTCTGTGGGAAAAGAAGCGCGGTCCGATGCTCTCTGTGTCAACGGACCCTTAGAACTGAATAAGGGTTCCAAGATGAAATGAAACAGCGACTAACAGCATACTCTGTATTCACGTGGCGCGTGCGAGGGCGGGGTCAGTACGGCTTGTGCCGCACGCGCAGCTTGTTGAGCGAGCCCGCTAGCTTGTGCGTCGCGGCGCTGCTCGCCTCGCCGGCCGCTGCCGTCCACGCGCTTACCAGCCCGGACTCTCCAACAGTTATTAGAATATCCCGCTGAAAAAAAAAAAATCGTGTTGAACTTTTCAACGCTTTAGGTCAAATACAAATGCGTTACTCACACGCCAAATATTTATTAAAACTTATGCAAAATGTAACTTAATCCATACGAAATAATGTGCCTTTAAAACTTTACCTGTGACAACTATAAGTGTCAGTAGCGTTGTAGGCACGACAGCTCATGTCAATTTTAGACGCCGTTGGCGTTCAAAGGGTTAACTAGTTTTCTAGCGATAAACCATGCCAAAACTACTGTTTCACATCTAAAGATCAAATCGCATATATTGACAAGAACCTTTCAGAAGGCCTTGAATGAAATGAGTAAAACACGTTTCGCTTTCAATTAAGTTAATTTTGCAGCAGGCGTTACAAGGCAATAACAAATATTTGCAGTTGCACGAATTTAGGGCAAGTACATTTTAAATATTATGACAGATAATCTTCAACAGACTTCTAAAACAAATAGCTTTTTAACTTTCCCTTCTTATATTTACTAGGCGATTTTTACTGTGGAATCAAACTCAAATTGGTAGTTTACTAAAGAACAGTCTTGAACGAGAAACGTTAATGCTGTAAGGGACGCCGGCTGACGTCAGCCGAGCCGATTCGACGTCTTTTCTCTCTTATTGCGTAGACATAGAGTTTTTTGATCAGCTAACGCCAATTCCGCGTCGATAGGTGTGGGGAGACCCTTAACGTCCAAAAGTATCGAGCTTATTCATATTAAAATTAAAATTCGCCTAATTTATTAGGATGTTCTACTTGTCGCGTTGGTGATGGAATTAATTTACTAGCGCTTCCCACAACAACATAATTTCAGAGAAGCTTCGGTATAAATACTGCGACGATATTGCTCGAAAGGTTATGGATTCAAAATTCAAAATGTTTATTCAGTAAATAAGCTTCAAGAGGGCTCTTTTACCCGTCGGTAATATGAAGTGAATCTACTAGCGCTTCGGACAAGACCATCATTGCGGAGAAGTCCCGCAAGAAACTCCAGCAGATAATTTTTTCAATCATACATACATAGATAACATCACGTCTTAATTCCCAGATTGGGGTAGGCAGAGCGACACAGATACCAACAACTGTAAAAAGAATTGTTTATAATTCTTTAATCACATTTTGCACGATCAGGCCAAGAAGTTTACTAGTGTATTAGTGACAGGTTGCAAGCCCATCGCCTAACAGTACTACAAGCCCTTATTTCCTTGGTCGCCTCTTACGACATCCACAGGAAGGCATGGAGTAGCCCTATTCTAACCTGGCAACCATAACAAAAATCAATCATAATCAAATAATATTTAAAAGCGAGTTACATAAAGTAATAAATAGTAATGATGTACTGCTTACCTCTGCATTGTAGGAGCAGCAGCGCACGACCTGCTTGTTGTCTGCGAAGTTGGTGGTGGGCTGCAGCCGCTTGCTGGTCGCCGTCACCGACCGCAACACAGTGCTACAATAGGGACAAATTGAAATTAAACTCGGCTGCCAATAAATCTAGTTCAAAATAAATACTATTCATCAGCATTTAATAACAAACATTCTTTAAACTGTTTTGCCAAGCTATAGGTAACAACATAGCATAATCCAGGAATAAGGCTGGGCTGTTAACCTTATCAAAGCTATGTCAAATACAAAAGACGTCACTCACACGACAATGACAGCTTAAAACCAAAGCTGATGTTAACCTTACTTCGTAGATACTTAGTTCTATTTTTAAACATGACAGAAATATGTCGTTGGCGTTGAACCAGTGGTGCGGATATATCCGTCAATGGCGTTGAAAAGATTAAAAAAGTGGTTGTTATCAGGGAATGCAAATAACCGGTTAATAACCGAATTTAGTATGAAAAAGACGGTTAATAACCGGTTTTAACCAGTTATTTCCGTTCCCTAGTTGTTATAAGTATTAGGTACATACCCGTTTCCGGCGTGCGAGCCCGCCAGCATGACACACTCGCCGTCGGCCGAGCGGTACGTGTCCACCAAGTAGCAGTCATCTCCCTTACTCCTCTAAAAACAAATGAATTGGATCACCATTGTTGGGACCACAGATAAACAATACAGATGTGTGTAACGCTTTTAGAACTTTAACATACCTTGATAGTCCTTGAAATCTTGTGGCGATCATAGCTCCTAATGAGGTCTCCCTGCTCTGTGTCCCACACTTGCAGGTCATTGCTTTGCGTTACGCAGGACACCTGAGAGTCGCTGAGCCAGGTAATTTTCTCCACGGAGTTCTCCACGTTCAAGGAGTATATGAGGGCGTTGTCTTCTGATTGCTCCTTGATGTCATAGATGTTTAGAAGACCATCGAGAGCACTAGACACGAGGACGTTTGGCTTTTTCTTGTGGAATTTTACCTGAAAAGCAAGGATAAACATTGAATTGATTAAGGAAAAAGAGTTTTGTGTAAGGACTCAGGAATTTTTACCTTTTGAATGCCAAGCAGCGAAGTAATATGATGTGTCTCACTCAGACCCCACAGAGTCTTTCTTTGGTGAAGTTTGACGGCATTTGCCGACGTTTGGCGTCAGTGCCACGGATTTCCTATCACGGCTTTGGCACTCAAAAGGTTAAATTTCATAGCATGGGAAGTATCAACAATAAGCTTAAATGTAAAAAAAATAAGTATACATATCGTATTTTATTTATTACTTAACTAATTACCCCCTTGCCCTTGACTTAGTTGGCTAGATTTTGACTATTATTATTCTTAAATTGAACTTTTAAATTTTGCGGTATAAAAAGTAGCCTGTCCATCCAGGGTATGAGCTACCTCCATTCCAAATCCATTCAGTTGTTGCAGCGTAAAGGAGTAACAAATTAACACACAATCTTTTTTATTTATTTTCTTAAGTAAGTTTATGCACAGGCAGGCTTATTTGATCTATAGCTTATATTTTATGCAAAAGAATAATTTTAAATCTTTCGTGTTATAAATACATCAAATCTTCTGTGTTATAAATGCATGCATCAACATCACTTGTGTTACTTGAGTGGCAAACAATACCTGTGAGATGTCATCAGTATGAGAGTTCCAGTAGCCGCCAAGAGGCTTTGTGACCCGCTGGTCCCAGAATATGAGGTAGGCATCACTCTGCACAGTTTGGCTTCCGGCACACAGCACTCTGCTGTTGCACGACACATCCATGCACTCATAAGGCCTAACAATCGACCCTTCTTCATCTGTTGTAAAAACATTAATCATATAACATCTGTCATCTTTAACTAGTTTTCCTAAATGGGAACAATAGGGAATTAGGTAACATGCAATTTTTTTTCTCTTACGCTTTCTGGAAAGTGCTATGAAAGAAAGGAATAACTGTACATGCATAATAATTATTATGTAATTTTTTCATAACATAATTATGAAGCCTTAAAAAGTCATAGTTCAGACCCCCTGCAAAAACACTCTATACACAGCTGTTGTTCCATGTTTAAAATATAAGGAAATTATAAAAAAAATTGCATTTATTTCATAAATTACTATGTTTAAGCCAATATTGTTGCATTAAAATATTACATAAATAAAAGGAGGATGCTGAAAAAAACAATGTAAATATTAAAAGAAGATTTAACATTTTAACAAATTTGGATTCTATATAAAATCATAATAAATGGGTCAAAACTTAGTGTGTTGTGTTTTATACGCTTTTATTTACATTTTCCCCTAAATTGTATCAATGAAACTGAGTTTCATGCATGTTCTCTATTGGACTTGATGGACTTTTACTTTCTCTCATAAAAATCTGTGATTATAAAATTGTATACATATACCTTTGTACTCTTGCACGCAGCTCCCACTGGCCCTTGTGTCCCACAATTTGACGAGACCATCCTCCCCACACGAGTGCAATAAATTGTCCTCTTTGCGCAGGAACACAATATCAGTCAATGTATTCTGGTGCCCGCTGAGCTTACAAACCTTGACCAGGGACGTGTTGTTCAGCTGGTACACCTCTATACTGTTATCGTGTAGGCTTACTGCTATTCTACATGACCTAAAATAAAATTCAAAGATCTACAGTAATAAGTTGGCTATCTTGAGTAGTCTTTGTACATGTGGTAAAATACTCACTCTGTAGTTGCTAACTTCTTAATATACGATTTCTTTAACGATACTGCAGTTTCTGACAACAACTTGCATTTTTTACTAAACAATTCTTCTAATTCTTCTGGTTCTATAATGTCCCGGTCCTGTTCATCTGTATCGATGATATCACCCATTATTAAAATGAATTAGGCGTATTTCATAAACATTTATAACAAAACTACCACATGTAAACAACGCATTACTAAAAACAGATTATAACACAAATTGTTAGGGTATCTAACTAGTTACTAAATATTCATTACATTGTGAACAAACAAAACAACACCACACAAACCACACGGACCACATGTATTTATTTTTTGAAGTTGACATATTTAAACCACAGACTATTTAAAAGTTAGTGTTTGTTGAATCGGTAAATCTCGAAATAATTGGCGCATTTTTTTTAGGTGCAGTTGACCGTCTTAAACTGTTGCCTAAACAGTGTGGAGCACTTCTTTAGCAAACTCGAGTTTTAATGTTATGATGGGGCCTGATCTAAGCCCGATAGATTATCATTAATTATCAGTGGGTTGCCTATTATTTCATTGAAACACCTTTCAACGAATTTATCGTAACGCAGAATTTTATTTCACAGAAAGGCATTTCTCGCCGCATGAGTTAATTGAGTTTATGCTACACTTTGTTAGTAAATGTATAAATAATTACTACCCTAATAAAAGGCGTTAAAGCCGTTCATTAAACCTTCTGAAAAATCAGGGTAGTAATACCCTGTTGGATGGCACGCTCGTTCTTCCTCGAAAGAATTCATTTGTTACTTTTGTAGTTTATTTTATTTTCAAGTGTAGTATAAAGCAGTATATATCACTCGAGGATAAGTACAGATTACTAAACGTGTGCGGTTTACATGCACACTCGATAAGTAATCCGTGCCTTATTCCCCTTGGTGAATAAACTATTATTTGTAATTAGTCCTCCGGTGCGAGGCGCGGTTTCTTGGCCCCACGCGCTCGATGTCTCCGGCGGCCAGGCGCGTGGCCAGCGCGCGGAGCGGCAGCGGGCTAATGCTGCCGAGGTCGGAAACGGGGTCGGAAAACGCCCAGCGGATGTTGCGCTCCATTCGGATGTGATCTAGAGGAGACATTGTTTTTAGTGTTATATTCTGCAGCGGTGGGTGCAAATACTGAGAACACGTAGCCTAGGATCACCCAGGTATAAAAAATAATGAAACAAAGGCTCGGGCGATCCTGTCAGGCGACTATCAGTGGGC
Source organism: Acleris holmiana (assembly GCA_949316455.1). Taxonomy (NCBI): domain Eukaryota; kingdom Metazoa; phylum Arthropoda; class Insecta; order Lepidoptera; family Tortricidae; genus Acleris; species Acleris holmiana. The sequence goes on from OX438779.1 coordinate 380,603, forward strand.
TTTGCGGCAACATTACTTAACTAACTTTTACTTACATTAAATCACCGGCCCGATTAAATAGCGGTTTATGAATGTGCTCAAGAGTAAAAAAATTGCAAATGAAGTGAGCCCAGATATTTTCTAATGCCACGGGCACATTACGAGATCCAGGAAAATTCAAGTCGGCGTTTCGCGCTCAATCTCGCCGGCAAAGCTAGGGCCAATAGCTTTGGAAGAGGCCAACAGTGTTTCCCTTCTATAAAACCCTGGCGCACGCAAAGCTGACCACCACAGGGCACCAGCGAATGTCAGTTTAGCTAACCGGTTACAGAAACCCGAACACAAAAGAAATTGTTAGTCGTTGCACGACTGGAGATTTGAGTTACCGATGGCTGGGTCAACGATGGCGAAGGCGCGTTTGAGGCTGTCGACGGTGACTGCGCGCGCGCCGCGCCCGCGGCCGCCGAGCTCGGCCAGCACCTCGCGCAGATACTTGTCCTGCGCGAGCTGCCGCTGCCGAAACAACTCGCGAGCGAACTCCACGCGGTCGAAGCCTTCTTCGTTCTGGAGCAATTCAACGAGTGGAGATTAGTGCGTCGGTGGCCCTGTGGCTCGAGGAGTAAACTCGTTATCGAAAGTTTAAGTTATATGTTTTTGTAACTAAAGGACACAACCTGATAGTTTTGCGTGAGAACCAATGCTCTTATGCTGAAGGTTAATCCTCATGAGGGAACCTGTACCATCCAACTAAATGTTTAAGAAAAGCAATAATTCACTAAAAACTGTACAGTGTCAAGGCACAGATTACATGATTCTAGCCACATTAAGTGTAGGTAGCGTTCGTATCTATTAACTTTAACAAAAAGAAATCAAGGAAGACCTTCCTACTTCCACTGGAATATTTGTGAAATCCAGCACGTGGTCGCAGCCTACACTACTTCCTGATGTAGAGGGTACCAATTGAGAATATTCATGTTCCACCTGTTACCGGTTCAAAGTCTTTTTTGCCAAGCTGCTTAAAAATCTGTACGTGAATTCTAATATCAATTCTTGAGTGGATTCTTGATTCCCTAAGAAGGTTGACGTGATGATGTTTATTACTCCTACATGATTTTATTCTAGTTTATAATCTATAACATTTTGACCGCAATTTTGACAGGCAGCGACCCACCTCCTGGAAGAGCTTGTCTAGGTTGACCTCGCTGCTGGTCAGCTTCAGTTTGAGCTGCCTCCTCACCACGTCGCACAAGTTGTGGATGTCGAGCTCGCTCTTCAGTGGGAACATCGCCTTGGCCACCTTCTCAAACTCTTCCATTGGGATCGTCTGCAAATATATCCATATTTTTAAAGTTTATACCAGATTCTTAACTAACCGAGAATTCTGCTAGCTTTCGGCAGAAAAGTTTGGACCCTTCTCCCATGTCGTGGGTACTTACTTTTTTTCATGTTCTGAACTTCAAGTTACCATAAATACTGTTCATTAACTGATTTGCTTTAAATCAAAACATCTAACGTAATTAGCTTCGTTGCTTAAAAAAATCTAAAGTCAATGGAGTCCTCATTTTGAATTTGTCCCACCTCCAATTTTTACTATTGCCATATATTTCGAAAAGCAAGCAATCTTAATGTAAAACTTATTAAGTAATCCAATTTTCTAAGTTAAGTTTCTCGGTCATATCAAGGAATACTAGTTACAAAACTAAATACTATGATGATCACAAACATTTGTTTTTATATTCTCTGATATGAATATCGAAGCATTGATATTTTTAACAAAAATGCATGATTTAAATATCTTCAACGTAAGTTCCTGCGTAGGTATTGATTATAATAAAATTATATGAGTGCCGTATTGCCTCGGGGCGGTCTATCGTCCTACACTACCAAAACATAACATCTAGAATATCACAAACATTAAATTTGAACCTTAATACTATGACGATACCGTTTGTTTTTCAATATGAATGTTGTTGTGGCACGTGCTAACTCGGTAGCTAGCGGTTTTGTGATGATAGAGACAATGGCCTTTGTTTGAAAAAAGAATAGGGCTCGAAGCGATCTATGCTCAAGAGTAAAAAAATTGCAAATGAAGTGAGCCAAGATATTTTCTAATGCCACGGGCACATTACGAGATCCAGGAAAATTCAAGTCGGCGTTTCGCGCTCAATCTCGCAGGCAAAGCTAGGGCCAATAGCTTTGGAAGAGGCCAACAGTGTTTCCCTTCTATAAAACCCTGGCGCACGCAAAGCTGACCACCGCAGGGCACCAGCGAATGTCAGTTTAGCTAACCGGTTACAGAAACCCGAACACAACAGAAATTGTTAGTCGTTGCACGACTGGAGATTTGAGTTACCGATGGCTGGGTCAACGATGGCGAAGGCGCGTTGAACTCTATGAACCAAAATGCATGGCAATGCATTTGCAAGTTAATCGGCCTCAGAGACAATTTACCGCGAGGTGGCCGTGTACCTAGTCGTATGCCTTCTCCGTGCCTTAAAAAACCTACCTCCCCGTCCTTGCTGAGCCGGTAGAGCTGGTCGCGCAGCGCCTGCCACTGCGCGTGCAGCCCCCAGTAGATGTCCTCGCTCAGCTGTCCGTGCAGAACGCCCCAGAACAGCTTCACCTGCCAAAATCACGCCGTCATGCCAGGTGTACCTTCACCCTCAATAAGGACCTCGAGACCAAGCGTGCTCAGTTACATTATTTTCATGGCAGAGTCACGCCGAAGCAATGAAATGCCGCCCTGAAACCTGAACTAACTTTACTGAACTTGTATTTCGCATCTACTTTCTGGTCACTCGTCCAATAGTAAACTCCTCACCTGCGGTTCGTCCAACATCTGTTCGCCGCCGGCGCACAAATTGTACGCCCACTCGGCGCGCACGGACGGCTGTTGGTATCTAGATTTTAGGTAAATTAAGTTAGTCCAACAAAAACGGCATATTTCAATCTAAAAGCGTTAGTCACCGACAACTCTAAACTTCTTTGAGCAGTTTTACCTGCACATAATGAAGAATCAGACACTGTCTAGGTCTACTATTGAAAGTGGAAAAAAATTAAGTACACCAGTTACCGAGTAGCTGCTCAGTGAGGGATTTTGTATTTTTGTTTATGAATTTGTTAGTGGATCCGCTTTAAGTACACATATTCTGGAAAAACATCAATCCGCTATCTATTACGGTTCAAAAGATACAGCTCTTAAAGCTAGGACGGACAGACAGACAGCTTTAGCTTAGTAATAGGGCTCCGTTTGACACCCTTTTGGAAACTAAACCCTATAAACAAATAAAAGGTATGTTGAAGCATTAACAAATGCGTCAGTACATTTAATATTCAAATAATAATTTATCTAATTGATAATGATTCAACACGACAAAGTTATCAATAACTGCACCTAAAACAACTAACTGGAAATTAAGTAATTGCTTGCGTGAACAGACGGCCCCAGAGACAGCACGTTCACGAGTATGACGCGTATCGTCATTGCCTGGAACAGGGCAGCTTAGGTTTTAACACTTCACAATAGGGCTGCGTTTCCACCAGACCTGTGAGAGGTAGCGGAGCGGTGTGCAAGGAAAAAATCCACCAATAGGAGAGCTGCGCTGAGCAAGGCTAGGAATTCTATTAGTGTATTTTTTCCTTGCACACAGCTCTGGTGGCAGCTCTGGTCGGCCTTTCTAGAGTGATAAGTAAGGTAGTGTCCGAGGTACCTGTCCTCGAAGTACTTGGTGACGTAGTCCTGCATGGAGAGGCCGGCGCCGTCGCGCCGCTTGCCGCGCCACACGTCGGTGACGAGCACGCTGAGCTCGCGCCGCGACAGGCGCAGGTTGCGCACGCGCCCCGCGTAGCGCAGGTAAGGCGGGATGGACGGGTCCCAGCCCTGGCGGACAATTTATTCTTTGACGGACTGATAGAACCCATACTGGTTATACTAGTTGTCCAGTCGGCCTTACCCTGCACACTTTTGTACCTTGTCGCTTTAACGCGTTTGACAGAATAGTGCAGCAGTTCAAACATGGCGTTAAAGTGACAAAGCAGTTAACTGCAGCTACCGTTAACTGCATAAAGTCGACCGTCCACATAACGGCGAGATAATCCGATGCAGATCGAATACCATGTAACTAGGTTCGAGTATCGACCGACGGCGCTAAGTTTGAGCTTTCAAAAATATTAAAGCTGATTGTTTTTGGCGTAAAGTTATTGGTCCATTTGCCCAATCTAATGCATACGTTTGTGACATATTAGGTGTTTGCTAAGGTAGAAATTTAGATTATTATTTTAACTAAGTATATCGGACGAAATAAAAATTAGAGATGATAATTTTACTTTCACGTTAATAATAATAACGTAAGTAGTAACTGATGTACATACGGTGGGTTATTGAATTACTGAATTGGTATTTATCATCACGTCGTTATTTGTTAGGCCCATAGTCCTCTTTATTTGCCCCGTCCATTTCTTATTTACCAAGCCATCGAAGTACTCGAGGTGGTCGCTCTCCGCCGCCGGCCCCAGCTCCTTGAGCAGAACCCTCAGCATGTCTCGGGAAGACAGTCCGCTTGCCAGCTGCCACCACCTAGTTAATCGACAAGAGTATACATTTACAAGAAATCCATGTTATAAATACAACAGGCAACAATATGAAGTACTAGCTTCTGCCCGCGTATTCGCCCGCGTCCATTTCCAGTGGTTGCAGCGTGACAAAGTAACAAACTAACACGCACACACACATACTCAAATTATCGCATTAAGCAGTGTCCGACTGTTATTTCACGCTAACGTTGTAAGCAGCCCTTGAAAAGGCTAGCAATGAGACATTATTCTATTCAAAGGCGTATTAATTACCTGGGATTTCATTATGCCATAGCTATATGCACTTCAGGTTACGCTGACAAAAAAGGACAGAACCATACAACTGATGTACTTAACTCTGTCCTTCACGCTCGCCGTAAAATGAACTACGTAGTCTTAAGAACCCCCTGATCTTCGCTAAGATGCCGTACTCAAGTCACATTTGAGGTCCTGATGCGGACGCTAACTAGCGTTTCTATTCGTTTTGTCTTTAAAGCAATCGCGTTACTGGTAGCTAGATCACGCGATTTTTCGTATGACGTGATCTACCAGCCCCCGGGCGGGTCCGAGCTCCCGGCACCGCTTTTTCACCTTGACCCCTGCGGCCTCTCGCACCCCTGACCTGTCTCGGCCTCCGCTGATGAAGTCGGCGCAGAGCTCCCACTGCGGGCGCGGGGCGCCGGCGCGCTCCATTTCCGGCTGCGCTCCTTCACCTTGACCTCTGCGGCCTCTCGCACCCCTGACCTGTCTCGGCCTCCGCTGATAAAGTCGGCGCAGAACTCCCACTGCGGGCGCGAGGTGCCGGTGGGCTCCAGCTCCGGCTCCGCTCCTTCACCTTGACCCCTGCGGCCTCTCGCACCCCTGACCTGTCTCGGCCTCCGCTGATGAAGTCGGCGCAGAGCTCCCACTGCGGGCGCGGGGTGCCGGCGCGCTCCAGCTCTCGGCACCGCTCCTTCACCTCCGCCAGCTCCTCCTCTACACCATTCTTGGAGGCTGCGGGGAACTCTTCAAACTTACAAAAGGAAAAGCCATCAGGTAAAGATATCACTTGTAAAATAATATTTTCATTCGGGGAGGAAGCTTAATTAAAGGGATGGAATGCACGTCCGTCTATACTTACTGATAAAGTCGCCAGAACCACAATACCTACTTCGCCAGAATCTCTTCCGAGAAACGGTGGCGCGCCATGTAGGTACATACTACATTATATCCGGCGGGCAAAGGTTCCCAAACTTTGAAATATTAATTTGGCAATTATTTACTGTTTTTAACTAAATTCAAGGAAAAGGTTCTTTTTTCGTCGGGATATATTTTTTATGCATGTTATACGATTACACAAAGACCACTGGACCGATTAGAAAATATATTTTTTTTGTTTGATTTGGTATACTTTTTAGTTGGTCCCATTTCCAGCACGTCGGGATCTGATGATGGGGTCTTGGAAAAATCGAGGGAACTAAACTAATAAATATACGTGGATGACATAACAGTATTAGATATTACGATCACTAAAAGGTATGAAAAAAAAGATAAAAAAAAACTTAAAACCGTCTTCAAAAAGCAAGAAATAACTTCTTTTAAAATGTGACCTATCATTTTAAAAGAAGTTATTTCTTGCTTTTTGAGTACAGTTTTTGGTTTTTAACTCTTGTACAGTTAGAGGTTTTATTGACCGAAAATGTCAATAAACATAGTGGGCATTTCTATTCTATGTTCGTGAGCTCGGCCTGCAACCAGCCCGTCTCGTCGGTCAGCTCGTTGAACTCGCGCTTTGGGACCATCACCGCTTCAGCTACTGCTCGTCATCTCAATGCTTACCGAGTGTCCTCTTGTGCTTGTCCTGCAGAGCGGCCAGCTCGGCCTGCAGCCGGCCATTCTCGTCGGTCAGCTCGCTCCACTTGTTCTCCAGCTCGTCGAAATCGCGCCGCGGGACCGTCTCCGCGTACTGCTCCGTCATCCTCCACTGGTCTCGCTGCACGGACGACAGCTGCTCTCTATCCAGTCAAAACAAACGACATTCAAATATACAATTCCCCGACTCGGGTTAGTAGGCAGTCATTCTACTACCTACTAACCCGAGTCTGGGAATTGTATATTTGAATGTCGTTTGTTTTGACTAATTCGCAAAATTACTGACTTGAAAAATGACCACATCGCTTGTAGCCCACGTCTCAAAATGGAGTCGCAAAATAAACACATTACTATTTTCATTTTGTCTAACGACGAACCTAACCAACGTTTTAGTTTGCGTTCTATACGCAAACGAAGTTGTCATTTTACGACTCAGACGTTTTAAAATCTAGTGTTTTAAGAATAAGAATAAGAGAACTTTATTACTACACACCCAGAAAACAATACAGATTATAATAATCACGTGATAGTAAATTATAATTAAAAAACTAAAAGCCGTCTTCAAATAGCAAGAAATAACTTCTTTTTTACCGCCTTCAAATTCTCCGCTTTCGAAGGTTCTCAATTCGTCGGGTTTTATTTTCTTTATGTATAATACCTATGTTCCCCGATTACTCAAAGACCGCTGGACCGATTTGTTTTTTTTTCGTTTAATTTGTATACTTTCTAGTTGGTTATTTTCAGCACGTCAAGATCTGATGGTGGGATCTTTGAGAAATCATGAGAAATGAAATATTATTATTTTTCATACGAAAAGTCACGTGATCTATCAGTGACGCCATTGGTTTAAAACAAAAACGAATAGAAACGCTGGTTAGCGAACGCATCTTGACCAGAGCCTCAGAGCGTTTCTTTCCCACTTCATATTGTAGAACTCGTTAAATGTTATTCATCTAAATAATTTCAACTGTTTACTTAATAGCTTATTGCTTCAGCCATCCCCTATGCAATGATCAAAGATCGAATCTCGTTAGCATTTACTAATGTAGATAATAATAATGATTTTTATTGGCCTTGTTGAGAACTTGATAGGCTTGCGTAAATAAGTTGTAGGTAATTGTTTGTCAGACGACTCTATCTGTCTACTTCAAGGGCTTTCACGATAAGATAGGTCACGTCACACGTGCGTGTTACGAGTATTACTGCATTACTAAAGATCTAAATGATATATTATTATGTATGATACACTTTAGTTATTATCTATTCTATGCAATATCTTGCTCAAATACACTTAGTTGCGTAATTTTCAAATACCCACCTACTATAGTAGGTACATACTTACCTAGTAAATTTAAAGTGTAACGCTCCCATTCCTGTTTGCCTAGACAAAATGCATTCGGGATCGTTATCGCTAATATCGCTATCGATCAAATTTTGCGATTGCCGTAAAAGTATATGTCAATTAAAATTGTGAAGATGTAAACAAATTAGTACCTACTGTTTGACACATAACCTCAAATATTCACCACGCGTGTCTTTATTAAAAGTAACGTATAATTAATAGTTATTTTATTTAATCTTAACCTTAATATGAAAGTAATGATCTAGTGCAATAAAGGCCTTTATTGTTCTTTAAAAAGTACGTGTCGAGATATCATGGTGAATTGGTTAGTTTCGTTTCGTTCGTTTTCGTTGGCCCGGGCGGTCGCGTCGAGTGGTTATTTATCTTGACGACGACGCGTTAGCCTATATGTAGTTGGTGATCCTGTCTACGAGCCTAGCGGTCCCGGGTTCGATTCCCGTATGGGCAAATATTTGTGTGATGGATGAGCATCGAGTGTTTCTGCGTCTTCGATATTTTCTATATATTTAATTATATATTTCTATTTCAATATAAGTAGATACATTTTGTAAGTTTGTGATAATCGTTTACCTACCTTAAAATAGGATAAATAACTTTATTGCCAGCAACAATGCCCCATTTACAAATATCATACAGACTAACATGTAAAATAACTATAAACACTTTCGCAGTGTCAGCTAGTTTCAGTTCTAAGTATGGTGAACCCCTAAAATTTATGGTATTTTTTCTATTTTTGTGTGAAAATCTTAATGCGGTTCACAGAATACATCTACTTACCAAGTTTCAAGTTCTTATAGTTTCGGAAAAAAGTGACTGTGACATACGGACGGACAGACAGACAGACATGACGAATCTATAAGGGTTCCGTTTTTTGCAATTTGGCTACGGAACCCTAAAAAGTTGGTAATTATGAGGGAAAAATTATAAAGTTGATTATTATGAATACAAATCGGTACTAAAACAAAAAATAGGAATAAGAATTTTATGCGAGTCAATATGGACCCGCATTTGAGTAGTCGTAAGTGGTCTGTACCTGCAGCGATCCAAGGCGAGGCGCAGAACCACGGGGTCAGCGCGTGCATCAGCTGGAGGCGCTCCTCCTCCATCCAGCTCCCGCAGCCGCAGCTGCAGCGCGAGGTTCTCGAAGTAGAGCGTGTAGCGCGCGTCGCGCTCGCGAGCCAGGGACAGGTACTCGGAGAACTGCTCGCCTTTCAGCTGGGGGGTCAGGCCGAATTGTTACCTCTTAAAAGTTCTGGGGCCCTAGCTAAGATGGAAACGAACAAAAAAAATTACATCCCTACGTTACGTATAGGGGAGGCAACTATAGATAAAAAAAAATCAAAAAATTTATTCTACCACTTTGTTGGCGTGACTAATACGAGTATGTATATTCATGCCAAATTACAGCTTTTTAGTACTAAGAGTCTCGAGCTGCGGACGGACGGACCGACATGGCGAAACTATAAGGGTACCTAGATTGACTACGGAACCCTAAAAAGAGGTGTTTCTCTTGACGCGTCTAAAAAGTAATGAAAGGAAAGAAGAAACAGTCGGACTCAGAGGCCGACAGGGACCCAGCTATGCGTTAGAATGAGAAAGTTATTTGTGTGTATTGTATCTTAATAATATTCTAATACCTACAGTCTAGTAATTTAAGATAATTTAATTAGTTAAGTTTTACTATTAGGTAGATTAGTTTCTTTATCATCCTAATTTAGTTTTATGCTAATTTATATTATACAAAATAATGCATTTTTGTTTATGTACTGAATAAATTGCAAATAAAACCTTTGTACGGGGTGAGTTGGGTATCTTTAGACTCGTCGAGTCTGGTCTCATAAGCAGATGATGACTGTCCAAAAGAAAGTACAGTCGGTAACAAAAGCTTGTTAAAAAACCTTTTGATCGCCACGTCCGGCTGCAACTTTACATGCCCCAGACACCAACGGCGTCACGTCATGTCTATTTGACATTTTATATTTATTGTATATTTTTTGATTCGCTAGGTGCTATCAGCGCTAGAGTTATTTCTGACGAAAGTGGACCCGGCAATATGTTTCAGGTAATTAATGGATGACCTTTCCGATTTCGTTCTTCAGTTTAATTATCTGCAGCGTCAGGTTAAGGTTCTGCTCCTTCATATCTTCCGTCTCCTTCACCAGCGTCGATAGTCTCGCGTCGCGCCGCTGCCTCCTCGCAGTCACGCCAAACACTCTCTGGAATTTAATATCGGCACATATCCGGGAAAGGTTGGCAACAAGGCTCGGTGATGCAAGCGTTCGGGGGCTCGATTCTACTCTGTAAATCAATATTGCTTTAGACCGTTATCGTATTTTCAACGTTTCTCTTATTTATTGAGAGTATAATGGCAACCGAATAAAAAAAACTGGGCAACAGCATGTCGGACCATGCTCAGTGTAGGGTTCCGAAGACGTTAAGTACTACCAATATAAAAATCAACAAGTAATAACTAATTTTCTATTTAAAGTCAATTGGTGCCGTCTTAGATGATTTTAGTAGGTATAAACACTTTAATCGCCTGTATCTCAAGAACCAATGATTTCTACTTAGTCGTGATAGTTTTCCTTTAAAATTCGTTATATGCCATTTGATATAAGATTTTTAGTATTTGTAGTTTTGGCGTTAGGGGGAGGGGGGGGGGGGACACTTGAGTCTAACAAAAATTAGCGCTTTTAAGCTTAATATTTCATAAACGGATTACTTAATCGAAAAACTGTTTGCATAAACCCGTAATATTTTTGAAAAACCTATCCAACGACACCACACACTATAGGGTAGACGAGAAAAAGAAAATACATCCCCACGTTACGTGTAGGGAAAGTACACTAAAAAAATTTTTTTTATTTTTTTTTGTAGGTACCACTTTGTTGCCGTGACTAATATGCATATTCATGCCAAATTACAGCTTTCCAGTTCCAAGAGTCTCTGCGCTAGGCAAATAAAAGACAGCATGTGGTTAAACCTTTAATGGTTGAGACAGTATAGAAACTTGGCTGGAATTCTACACGGTAATAACGATATCGTATTTGACCTGGGCTGGGATTAAACACGGTAATAACGATGTCGTATTTGACGTGTTTCCGTATTGTCAACGTTTTGATAACTCATGTCATTTACAATGATGGCGATTGTGACATAAACTATGAGAGTTTCCGGTAACCTTCGGGGAGGGAAGATGGCCGATAGAAAGATGTCCGGCTTTTGATTTATTCTGTTTACTGTTTTATTCTACTCACTTGACACTGGCGGAATCACTGCGTATAGGTATCGCGGTGGACCGCCATTAATAAAGAAGAAGAGTTTCCGGTAACCTTCGGGGAGGGAAGATGGCCGATTGAAAAATGCCCGGCTTTTACTTTTGATTTATTCTGTTTACTGATTTACTCTATTCACTTGACATTGGCGAAATCACTATGTGGACTGCCATTTAATAAAAAAGAAGAAGAAGACAAACTATTCTTAAACGTTTCAAACACGATATCGTTTTAACGCACCTGTGGTGCTAGACAAGTTGCATTCGGCAATCGAATGCAACTTGTCTAGCACCACGGAATAGAGGCCCTGTTTCCGTATTGTCAACGTTTTGATAACTCTTATGTCATTGATAATAATGGCGACTGTGACATAAACGATGCTAAAACACGTCAAACACGATATCGTTTTAACGCAGTAGAATAGAGGCCCTTGTCACAGCTAGCGAAAGTTTAATTTTGACGACTCATATTTTGCGTAACTGTCTTAAGGCCATAGACGGGGCAATTATCGTAACGATCGTTGCGATATTAAAATCGAACGATGGATTGTATGGATTGGATGGATATGTGTGTAGTATAATTTCCATCGAAATATTGGCGAAACTATAAGGGTTCCTAGTTTGACTACAGAACCCTAAAAAGGGAAAAATTTGCTAGTTAGGTAGTGTTTGGTAGTGAATGTGCAGGATTCTTAACGATGTTATTTTATTTTATTTTTATGATAAGGAGAAGGCACACGACCACTCCGGCCACCTAATGTTAAGTAGGATCTGAGATCTGATCTAAATTTCACCGGTTGTCTTATCCCCACACCAGAACACAACAATGCGAATATTGTTGCTTGGCGGTTGGTTAATGGATAAGATGGTGGTAGAGATCCGGACAGACCCCGCAGAGTCTTACCGCCACAAAAACAATTTTCACAGCCACAGCAACAGGAAATGTAAGTAGGTACATCAGGGTAAAAGAAACTCATTGGCACATGGCATGGGCATGAACTCGGTACCCCGCGATCATGAGTCGACACCATAAGCATGAGACCACCGACGCTTCTCTGACATGTAGTATCACGCAAATATTTGACAATGCTAAGTGAACAAAATGTGAACTGAAGTTCTGGGCCTCAAGTCACAGCATCTTCAAAACGTCACTGAAAAGCCCCAGTGATGATAAATAATTATATGTCTTTTGGCTTTTTGATTATAAAGACTCGACTAGTGCAAATGACAGACAAAATAAAAAACGAAAAATGCTGTTTGATTTTAGATAACACTTTAATGCAATAATACAACAACAAACATAATTATTTCTCATATAAATGTCTTATTGGAACAGTCAAGGTAACATGTTAATAATACTAATCTAGCTTGTGTATTGTACACAAGTAAATGAAATGCACATAACAGCGGCTCTAGCATCTAGAGGAGTCATCTCATAAAGGAGTTGCAGTTGTATAGCAAATTGGTTTAATTTAGAACCGCTGCACGTATTTCATTCACTTGCATACTATTTATTTTATTATGATACATTACGATGTAAGATAATAAGGCATTTAGTGGAGTGGTAGACTTGTGTATAAATAGAGAGGCTCATGTTCAAGGGACTCTTGTAATGCTTACATTACTTATCACTCCAACTTTGTACTTGTTTGTGTATGCGCATTATATCTTCTGCATACGTCCGGCAGCAACCTCCAACATACCGGACACCCAAATCCAACCACTCATGGACAAAACAGTCCAAGCGCTGCAGCTTATCACCCTCAGTCCAACCAAATTCCTTATTATACTTTTCTCCTGAGTTAGGGTACACTATAAGCAGTATAGGCTCTGTTCTACCATTGTTGATCCCTTTAAATAAACTAGCTACGTTAGCCGGAGCACAGCAGTTGGCACCGACAGCTATAATCTGCTGAGGATTCATATCATAGCACTTTCTGACAACTGTTTGAAAATCCTCCCCATGTGAAGTATGTTGACCATCCTTACAACTGAAAGACAACCAAGCTTTCATGCCAGGGTATTGCTTTAGCATTTCAACTAATACCATTGCTTCTTTTTCACATGGAATAGTCTCAAATGCTAGTAAATCTACTCCAGAATCAATAAGAGCTTCAATGCGAGGTTTATGCCAGTCCCGGATGGTTTCAGCCGCCGTGGTGTCAGCATATGCACCGTTGTACTCTGAGCCGTCGTGCAGGTGCGCTCCATACGGACCAATAGAGCCCGCTATCAGAGGATTGCGATCTGAAGCACCGTTAATAGCACATTCCTTAAGATACTTATCTTTCGCTCCTTTAGCCAGTGTTACAGCACTTTTAATGAGTTCTAGGCCTGCCTCAGGTGAGATTCCTAGATACTTAACGAACCCACCTACAGAAGCTTGGTAGGTGTTTGTCATGATGATGTCGGAGCCAGCCTTGAGGAAGTCATAGTGGGTCTTCAAGACCTCCAAAGGGCGGGTCTGCAGGAAGCGCGCGGTCCACAGAGGGTCACCGTCAACGTTGTCACCGACGTGGCACGACAGCTGCGACGAAAAGCCCCCGTCGAGAACTTTAATAGATGACGCCTTCTTTGCCATTTTACCCGCCAAAAAATTAAAGAAAAAAAGTCTCCTCACTTCCGGAATTCCTTACTACCAATGAACAGTGGTACCACTTTCCGCTTTTATTATCAGTCGTTTATCGCGTTGTTTGGTTTGGAAGACGTAAACAAAAATAAATGATATGAGAAAAGTGAACGTCATTAAATGTCAGAATGACATTTTCGGGGATTGGTTTGATTGAGGTATATTTAAAAACATTTGTTATTGCATATATGGCACTGGACTTACAATATACATTTACCTATAATTGCCCCAACGACCATGCCACGCATGCCCGAACGGCGTAAATAAAACGTTTAACAAAATAAAATAAAAACCATTTACTCTTATGCTCGAATTGAACGATGTGCTACAAAGGTAGCACAACACAACTCTAGCGCATATAAGCGCAGTAAACACGGGCCGTATGACACGACCACCATTCGATCATTTTAGCAGTAGAAACTGAAAGTTGAGAACGCATGTGTCCAAATTGCATAGTGAGATGGGATCGGTGGATTGGATCGGCGGTTGTGTGTAAAATGCTTATACTCTAACAACTAATCAACAACCTACTAAAAGAACCGTCCGAGACCATAAATCGTCATATTTTTTTTACCTACCTCTTGTGTAATGAATTGAGAGATCCGCTCGTCCCTTACTTGCATGGCACTATCGTACGCTCGTTTTATACTGTCGAGAGTATTAGAATACGTCAGGCTGTGCTCAATAAGCTCACTAAAAGCTTCTTGATAAATCTAGAACACCCAAAATACAGACAAATTTACTAATAGCGTTTGCCTAACGTTTACATATACACATTTAATATTATCTCTATAAAAGATTTCACATTCATTACTCCATCGCTTCGTTTGCACGTCAAAAAAGTACAGTTTTTTCCCATTATTTAAAAGAGATTTAAGTGTGAAATAATATATATATATATAACACTGTTCCCTACCTCTAACACTTGATCATGGTATTCTTGCCGAGTTTCTAAAACCTCGCTGCGAGTTTTCTTAACATTTTTTAATTTCGCTGCCACTCTACTGTTAATTTCTTTTAAATACTTTGGAGAGCTATTTTTAACGTTTAAAGAATACATTTTGTTGCAAACATGAAAAAAAGATGTAATTTGTAGTACATGAGAGTTATCTCTGAAGTGGTTTGTTTCTGTAGTGATTATCTCGTTAGTTGTTAACGGGTGATAGGAATCACCAAATGAGGAGGGAATAAATACATCGATTAAATAGCTTGTTATTACCCTACTATGGCGAAGGAAAAGGGAGTGTTGTGATTTTAACAATCTATGTATGTTTGTATGTTTATCTGTTCCCTCGTAGCTCCTAGTAATATCCATCACATTGTGACAAATGACGTGTCGTTGGCATTAGCAATGTTCCACGTGTCAAAGGCTATGTACCGTCATAGGTTAGATGGGTATGGGGGGGTTCCAGTAACCTTCGGGGAGGGAAGATATCCGATTGAAAAATGCCCGGCTTTTTCTTTTGATTTATTCTGTTTACTGATTTACTCTATTCACTTGAAATTGGCGAAATCACTGGGTGGACCGCCATTAATTATAAAAGAAGAAGAAGAATAAAAAGATGGGATGGGCTATGTAAAGTTTAACGTCATTATGAAATCCAACACGGTGGATTTGACGAGCATATGCTAGGCGGAAAAAAATCTAACAGCATCGAGTTTGGTATCAAATGAAAGGTTTTCATTCACAGATTCCGGAAATACAGTGTGCCCTGAATACGGCGCTCAAAGGAATAGGGATGAAACTAGATACAGGTCACTGACAAAATAAAAATGGCGTATAATTTTTATTAAAAAAAAACACTTATCATAACCAAGCCCAGCCTATAAGAACCAAGTAAAATATCTCGCCTCATACGTATAAGCTTTATTGTGATGAAATAAACAGTTTTATAATCCTACCACATTTCCGGTGTCAATGAAACGGGTGGTAGAACCTTGTGCCGGGTCCGACCGGATCGCTACCACCATATAATCCATTAACCTACCGCCAAACAGCAGTGTTCGCATTGTTGTGTTCCGGTTTGGGGATAAGACAGTCGGTGAAATAACTAGCATAGAGGCATTCCATCTTAGTCCTCAACAGCGCATTTGCAGTCAGGATTGCAGACTTGTGAATGTGAATGTCTATGGGTCACAGTTTCCTCTTACCATCAGATGGCCTGTGTGCTCGTTTGCCTTCTCATTGCCATAAAAAAAGGAAGAAATACACCAAACAAAAAAAACTCCATAAAAGAACACTTACTAAACGACATAAATATCTTCGACCGCTCACCAACAATGTCGTGTTTGCATTAGACACGTAATTCTTTTTTGCAATTAAAGATAATCAGTTAATGAATAATTATAGCTCATAATAACATAAGGAAAAGTGGGCATATTTTTAAGTAATTTTAATGATCAGGATTAAAACATTTTTTTTTTAAGAAAAACCTGTTTATTTTTGTTTTTGTTTTTTTATTTATTCAATTGACACAGAAAATGCTCTAGGATTAACAACCGTTTATTTCATCTGAATTACATGATGATTATATGAGGCGAAATTTGGGCGAAATATTTCACTCGACTCCGATAGGGTTGACAGCAATCAATGTTATTTTTAAAAAATCCTAAAACGTCACCTATTTTTCCTATTTTCTTTTGTCGGTGAAATTGCATCTATTTTCATCCCTATTCATTTGTGCACCTTATCCAGGGACACACTGTATATAATGTTTACCTGAAAAACTGTATCAGATGCGATTTGCTTTACAAAGGCATTACTTCGTCTATTGCTATCCCTTTTGCTCATGACGCGTAACTATTTTGCAAGAAAGTGATGGTGCGATCCGAAATTAAAACTTTGAATTTTAGAGTGATACCCGATTATTAACTTCGTGACTGACGTGAATTTGACATTTTATTATTTTAAGATAAATTTCAACTTAACACCATTCTGAGTTATTAATTTATTGTGACTTATCATTTCACTTGTGTTTAACAAAAATGCGTTTTTTTTTACGGTTTTGTCACCTTATCGGCTTTGTTCATTAAAAGCATCAATTATATGTCTATGATAGAAATGTACGTTTGTCTATGGTAAATTCAATAGTGCTGCCACCTATGTCAGGACAACGGAAGCAATGGATGTGACGTCACTGACATTACTGTCCGACGGGAATGGGAAATCAGAAATGGCTGCGATAGGTAGTGGACGGGGAACGATGGATTCCCAAAATCAAGTGCAAAGTGATACAGCTGTAGATCGTTTAAAACTGCTTTATCCAAATGTGAATGAAGAAGAAACCCCGTTGCCGCGGTCATGGAGTGCCAAGGACAAGTTCAGCTACATCGGGCTGTCGCAAAATAATCTTCGAGTGCACTACAAAGGTAGGAACTTGCGTTTGTTTATGGATTGAGTAACTCGCTAAACTTCATTAGAACACTTTATACTTAATCAGATACGTGTGACGACACGCGTAACTACGTAGTTATGATACTGAATATCTGACGTGTCATAAATCAGCTCTTGGAGTTGTGGTGCATCGGATATCGTCGCAGACAGCAAACAAAGAAATCAGCTGATCGTATACTTTGCATCAACAGTCTGAAATAAGTTGCCTTTGCTTGGTCCCGTCAGAATGATTCGTGATCGCTTCAACTACGCGTTTTGCTTTATTTTCACGCTGTTATTGGCGTTGTATGAACGTGCGAGGTCTCTATTTCTGTGTCGAGACGCGCTCAGCGTATTTGGGTTGATTCTGATGGTCATTGATCGTGGAACAGATGTGTGGGGTAATTTAAATTCAATGCCACTTAATTATGGAATCGCCTTTGCCTCTTATGAATATAAGATTCAGTTTGAATGGCTCCTCATTGTTATTCTTTGACTCTGTTAAACACATATTGGTCAGCTAGCTATGTTGGTTAATTTTCTGTCTTGCACTCTGAATGTGAAACAGGTTGAAAATTCATACTTTATACTGGAAGAAGCCAAAACTGAACTGAATTAAGAATTTTTGGATAGATCAAAGTATTGCAACATAATGGGTGTAGCAGCAGTTACTTTGCTGGGTTTAGGAATTTCATTATTAAGTTTGCATTCACAACTCGCACTCAAGGCACACCTGCATTATTTGAATTTCAGGCATGTGGCTTCTTTTTTTAATGGTTGGTTGGTGTGAAGATAATTTCTAGTATACATTAGCTTAGGATTTTTACAGCAAAGGCATTTAAGCCATCATAATGCATCAGTTGTAATCTTTTTGTATGTTTTATTTAGTATGTGGATGTGAGAGTTCAGTATGGAGAGCCATATTATTTACTACATAATATTAAATGTCTTGGCCTGATTGTGCTAAATGTGGTTACAGAATTATAAACAAGTTTTTTTTGGTAGTTCTGTAGCTCTGCTTACCCCACTCTGGGAATGAAGGCGTGATGTTATGTATGTATATCAGACGCAGCTTTTTCCCTCTGCCAAGGTTTAAATTTTATAAAACATGTATTTGTGACAATCTATTATACCATAGAAGTAAAAAGCTTATTACTGCATTTTCTATGCTGAAAATCAAGTTTTCACCTCAGCACCACAAACAGCCAGGTTTTGCTGTTTAAAGCAGTGAGCTAAGTTCAATTATGGTGTGAGCACGAGACAAAGTAATTTTTTAATAACTTTTCATAATATATTGGTGGCTGGTTTAATATTTACCATATTGTATTTTTTATCTTTGGTAATATCGCACATGACATTCAATACTGTATGAACTCAAAAAATACCGTTTTGAGATATTGCGTTCTAAAGTTTCAAAAAATTGTAACTTTTATCAGGAACCATATTGAGCCTTATTGGTCATTTTGACTTAAAGGTAAACTATTAGTCTATATTTTGCTATAAGTATTGATAGTATTAGATTGATTTTTGCAAATTTATGGGACTTTTTTTAATATCATTTAGAGTTATTACTATATTGCCTACGCTAATTTTCCTTGACTGCTACATATAGGCAACAGAGTATCATCTCGAAATAATACATAGTTTTCTTCATAAAATAGTAAGCAACACAGTATTAAGAAGAAATAATACGATTTAAAAAACTTAGCAGTCTATTAGTTTTAAAGTTGAAGTGGTCGCATCTCGAATTAACACACCGAAGACACGACCTGCGCTGATGATTGCGGCACGACAACTGACTCAACCCAGATGGTACTGTTTTACCTTTCGTAGATGTAGATGGCGCGAATAGTTAAAAAAGGCCTTTAATGTCCTCTCTCGGCTGCCAGATAAGTTAAAAATATGACGGTTTTACCAGTTTGTAGGTAAAAAAAAATGCTATCTGATGTAATACTTATCTCAAAAATGAACTTTTTTGAGTTAATATGGTATTGAATGTCATGTGCGATATGTTCTCGCTGCTGAGGTAAAATGATGAATGTCTCACACGAGACTAAAACTATTTACATCTTGTGTCTACTAACCTAACCTAACTCTGAATCAATTCCTACACTCTTGGTTTAATGTAAAAAAATCAACACTCATAGCAAAAACCAACTTTGCTCTCTTGTTGCACAAATAACTATGTACTTACACTTCTAGGTTCTTTTATGGGTTTGATATGTTTATAGTTTACATAGAGGGTGGTTGGCTATTCAATACATACTTCCCATTGTACAAGCTTAGTTTGGGACTAGGTTGATTTGTGTGAGATTGTACCTTGATATTTAAAAAGATCATTAAACACTACTGCTCCTGTAAATCAGTAAGTAGTTAGTAAAATATAAACCAACACATTTGTAATATGCATATTGCCTACATTGCGCGGATATAGGTATTAAAGTAATGTGTAATATCTTGCTTAGTTTAGGAATGAGGTATGAAAACATGATAAAAGTTGAGGATATTGCAAATGATAAAATAGTAATTAAATCTGTATAACGAATTTTCCTTGTCTGTGTGGTAAAAAATCACAATACCTATAACAAAAAATTACAACTATAGTGAAAAAAACAACTAGCAAGCTACTGCATGACTTTTTCCAAATTAAATGCAAATGAACTGTACTGTTATATATATATAAATTTATTATGTTTTATTGTTTTAAGTTTTAAGTTATGGTTTTATGCTTTTATATTTTTATATGTACCTAATTCTGATGACCTCAATGTAATTTATAATAATTTGACATGCTGTACAATTTGCGCTGTAACATTACATTGAGCGATAAATAATCGAATCGAGTCTAATCTATGCCCCTCTCAAAGGAATGTATAGAATGAGCAATTAGCGATCAAAAATGCACAATAAATATAGAGACAGTAGTCAGATAGACATTAGTAATTATTGTGCAATTACTGTGGGTAAAAAGTAAGTAAGCCTTGAAAATTAAATAATTTTTACGGTTTTTTGGTTTGCATATCCATTAGTTGAAGAGAACCTATTGTTGGTATAACCTGCATCAACTAGCCAGCTTATTGCAGTAGAGGTTATCTTCTCAGGTCGCACTCCAGACAGATGTAGTAACCTTGAGACAATTATGGTAGCTGATAAAAAGCTGCGTGACAATATTAATATTGATATTATTGGGCTTTAGTTATATTTGAAACATGTAAAAAACGCCAATTCAAAGCAAATTTCCTTAAGTTTTGTATTCAAGTTTCTCTTTTTGGTTTTCTATATGCATATTTTCTCCTAATTCCAGATTTTCCCATTTGTAATTACTTCCAAATAAGTAAAAGATATGTTGGTTTTGCAGCGGAGAAAAACTCAACTGTAAAAACATTTGAAAAAAAAGTTGGAACGGAAATTCAGAAATAACGTGTTTTGTAGCAACAAAATGATCACATTGTTGATCCTATTCTTAACCATTAGTTTGATATGGTTCCACATTAGAGAAAGTAACATATTAGGTTACATGATAATTTTCTGAGGCCTATTGATATAATCAGAAGATATATTGATATCTGTCATCAGCAGGTATATGTGTTGTCAAACTTGTCAACCCAGTAGAGTTGTAGACTAATACTCATTCCAAACATCTAAACTGTGTAGGGGATAGTGAGGGATAGAGTTGAAAGGGTGTAACAGGATAGCCTTTGAAAACGTACCCTCAAAGCCTTTAGTTAAAAACTTCATGGTCATAGGTTTGAACTACAGCCATTAGGGGCACTTTTTACAATTTTTAATTTAACTTCGACGGTTTGTATGTATGTTTGTACGTTGTCCGCTTCAAATCTTGCAAGTCAATTTTGAACCAGTTCTCGTTAATGGAATGGGGTGAAATTTAAACCACAAATGTAAACTCAATGACAAAGCAATATTATGGTGTCTGAGAGCTGATCTGATGATGGAGTCGGAAGACGGCGGCAGGTTCTCTGCTATACTTAACGTAGACCCACCGTGTTGGGACTCTTTAGTGAGGTCGTAATAAGCAGATAAGACTGCAAAAAAAAGTACAGTTGGCAACAAAAGCTTGTCTCAAAAATGCTTTTTTTGACATAGCTTATTGTAAGTTATTAAGGCTGCTGCTGGTAATATTGGTAAGTTTGATGCTAATCAACTAATATCTGTTACCAAAAGTAAAGCCATGTAAATGAAGAAAATAAATAAGTAATAAAAATATTATGCCTTTGCCATGCTAGCTTTATAAGGAGAATACGTTTAATTATTATCAGACCAGGGTTTTATCGCATAAATCTAGAGATGTTAACTTAAAAAATGTCGGAAATACAATTTAGTCAAAATAATACTTATACGATTTTATAAAAATGGGACCCAGATATTTTATTGACATTGTATGTAAACTTAACCATACAATTGTATGACTAATTTTCGTTCCAAAAAGGAAAAATATTTTGTTTCAATGAAACATTGACATCAATTAGGGCCTTAACTATGTACAATATTTTTGCAATTCACCCTTATGGCTTCTTGCCAGGATGCCTTGTTTATTCCCTTTCTATTTTTAATTCGGCCTCCTAGTAACAAATTCAACATTTATACACACTTCGATGTAGAACAGTTTCCTAAGGAGGTTTCATTTTGTATTATTAAATTTCATAATTTTTAATGAGTCTAAATTTTAATGTCAAATTGACTTTCAAACCGTTTGATTTTCAAAACGCCCAAATACTGTTACGACTGAATCTTAATACTATCTATTACTAAAATCCAAAACATTTGAAAGATAAAAATGTTCTGTGTCATTCATAATGTCAAGTAACTACCTAGGTATATGTTGATGAAATATTCTTTTTGGTATTCTGGCACAAAGGTGTTTTGAATTTTAGTCTTTAGAGTCATATTAACAAGTGAGTATTTTGGGAAAACAGGCATATTAGTATATAGGCATTGCGATTCAAACTTGTTTTGAGATCTATATATACTAGTAATGTAAGTACATTATGAAATGAAGTCTTAATGAAACCGTCGTTTCATGTGCAGGTAAATAAATCATTAGCGCTAGCGCAATCAATAAGGCTATCAAAGTAGCAAATACACAGGGCTTGCGTAATATTGTTATTCATAGACATAACTTTTACTTTGTTAAATACTTACGTATCTAATGAAAACAGGAAGGTTGTTTCAACTTTTCTATTTGCTGCAGCTATCGTGAGTCATTATTTATATTCTTTGAAATAAAATACGACGCATTTGTTCAATAGAAAGGAATACGGTCAAAGAGCTTAAATCAAAGGATTACTTGAATGTCCAAATGCACGTAGGTAAATTGGTTGTAAGAAAATTGCGGCGATTTATTGCAATGGTTAGCTTTTTTGTTCCCTTTGAACAAGCTTGCACGTAAAGGCGTAGCTACGGTCCAGTGCGTATTCAAAATTTTACGATGGTAGTGAACCCTTTAGACGGCCTTGTTTTGACGCACTGCGGAGGGAGACCTCTGAAAAGTCAAACTCTTTCGTACCTACGCAGGAATTGGCGCAGGGTGTCGATCGTAATTCTCTCAACTGTTATTTGATCCAGAATTGATCTCGAATGAACAGCCGAGAAACTTGAAGTTTTGGAATTTCGAAAAGATCTTGTTGTTGGTTAGAGGAGAATAGGTCGATAAAACGAATTTTTATAATATTCTTTAGTTTAATGACAGTCGTTCCAAGTAGGGCCGATTCCTCATTAATTCGGATGCTAGAGGATGGTTGGCATTGTCGAATATGGCAAGCAAGAAGCTCTCCGTTTTTATGCGTCAGTCATAACACGTGTACATGGGGTTAACACGTGCTATAGTTACTGAAAGTGCTATTGGACCTACAAGCATATGTAGTTCAAAATGATCGACCTAACAAATTTACATGAATACAGCATACTCACAATACATTTATTCACCTGCAGTATTTCTAATTAGTGTCACAAAGATGGTGCTTGTTGACTGAGGTTGTATTTTTTGGTGTATGAACCCCGAGAATCCATTAATTGCTTAATTAACGCCGTTGTACTTAAAAACTCGTCGACTTCTACCAGTCTAGACGTGTCATTGTTTTGATCCTGGTACTTCAGCTCCCGGCCGCCGGATGCACTCGACGTTTGGGTATCGACCGTGCCGGCAGACGGTTGTTGACCGGCCCGGGCCGTGCACCCGACTCATGCACTTTCCTAATTCCGCGTCTAGACTTTGGGGCAAAGACCGGCACGCAGACAACAATGCCCTGCCCGACGCCCTAGCAGAATAATTTGGAATTGAAATTGGATTGCGCCCCGCTCAAAATCGAGGCTTGAAATGTTATTACCCCTTCCTCTCGGTTTAATTCTGCGACGAATGAAGAATGAAAGGACTGGGCAGCCTAGTGTTTCTGTAACGGTACAGAAGGTTATTTATTCTATTCGCTCTGCGGGTGATCCGGCAACATTGTGCGAGGTTGTCGACCGGCGCAACCAGTTCATCAACGAGTTCTTGAACCTTGATGCGCACTCCTGAATGATGAGAGAGATGTTCATTCTGCCACTGGTTTATGTGTTTACCTTAACTATTAACACTAATAAATAAGTTACGTTTGCTGTGCTCGTAGTATCGCATGAGATTCTATCATAATCGAAAGTCGCAGTTACGTAAGCATCTCCCCTTTTACTAAACTCTGTCTCTAAACTGCTGAAGGTTGGATAGGGTACCCACGTTTAACAATTATTGTTTTAAAGTAAGCCGCATTTAAGTCCAACAACAGCCCCGTAAGATCGTCTTAAGATCTATTGCAATATCATTCACTCCTTTATTACAGTCTCCCCGTCGAGACTTGTCACGATGTTTGTTAAAATGTATAGTCAGTTGCGATGTCATCCATTTGTTTTGTACACGCTTACTTACACACGTGTATGCAAAGGTCGATCACGTCGAAGCGATGTCCAGCATGCAGTCCAAAGTGAAAAGGAAGTAAAACAGTATGACGGTCATGTTTCCATACTGCCTTGTTACCTTGTAGTATAGTTATATTTATGACGTTGCAATGACAGTAAATTGTCAACGAAAGCTGTAATGAAGTCTTAATTATTAGATTCTATGCTTTGGAGGCTGTTAATGCGTAGTCGGACAAGGCCTTCGTTGGGAATTAGCCGCGTCGGCAGCAGAATTTTAATGAGGACGCCGTGGCAACAGCGTCGGTGACTTGCGGGTTTGTTCCGTTTTTATAGACTAGGTACTGTATTTGTTCGTAAACTTTATCCTTGTCTGTTAGGAGCTAGTAGCTATACGTCAAGCATCAACTTGTGAAAAGGATTGGCCTTCTTAGTCTCGAATTGATTGATTTTCGTGTTATTTCGCAATTGGTGGGCTTCTTAGTCTCGAATTGATTGATTTTCGTGTTATTTCGCAATTGGTCCTTTGATCCGCGTGGATTCGCAACATTTAACGTCCATTCAAAGTTGTTAGTTGTTTTTCTAAAGCCCGTAGTTAAGCCAATAAACGAATTACTTTGAATTGCAAATAATTCGTTTGTACATTGTTATTCTTTTACCTTATAATTATTCCTTTTGACAAGGTTTTGCCTTTCGATGGCGCTGTGGGCGACAGTCTAAGCAAATATATTGATTTAATGAATAGTTAGCCAAGTAACAATAACAACATGTAAAACTGTTCCGTTCCTGACTGTTCAACCTGTACTAAGCGTAGAAGTGTGGGAATCAATGCACCTGCGGTAATAGCGGCACTTCACTTGACAGTTTTTGCTAAATACTGGTTTTACATCCCTCAAATTTGCTATTCTGACACGGGGAAGGGGGGGGGGGGGGACACTTGACTCTAACAAAATTTAGCGCTTTAAAGCTTAATATTGTTTTCACAAATGGGAAAATGAGAAAAAAAAATACATCCCTACTTTACGTGTAGGGTAGGCAAAATAAAATTTTTTTTTCAAGATTTTTTTTTACCACCTTGTTGGCGTGTCTAATATTTATATTCTTGCCAACTTTCAGCTTTCTAGTAGGTACTAAGAGTCTCTGAGCTAGGCTGCGAACGGACGGACGGACGGACATGACGAAACTATAATAGTTTGAATACGGGACCCTAAAAACGGTTTTACAGTGTCTCGTAATCGCGGCCCTGAAGGCGCTGCCTTTACACACGACAACAAACGCGCTCGCCTCATGGCACGTTACCGAACGTCAAGAAATAAAGAAGGAAGGGTGGTGGACACTTGAATACAATAGTGGTCTGGGGGAAAGAAGTGGGAGAACTTCAGGGCCTTAGGGTGAATGACCTCACTGATTGAACGAATACTGGCCTGACATATAGAGTGTATATGTATAAGTTGATTGGTCGTTTTCTGTTTGTCTTCGCTCATTTCCGCTTGACTGGAAAGGCATCCGAGGATTGTATACTGATACTTATAAACCTACTTTTTCACAATAACATTCAACAAGTCTAACATAAAGCATTGTTTTGATAATGTCGTCTATATGTTTTTATATTTTTTGTGCCAGCAAATCCAGCCTCTACGAGGGAACATAGAGTCGGACTTACATACAGGTCAAACATATAACATAACCTTTTGGGCTTTACCGCAGTCGGGTAAAAACCACGATAATCGGACTTGATTTAGGGGGTGAAAAATGTTATTGCCCGGAGCTAAATTTGCATGGGTTTTTTGACAGCTAGACGATTTAAGCGTGGCTTTACAATTCTATACATCCCTTTTTTTCGATGGGGAGATATGGTCCCGCGATGGTTATGTGGGACTCACCAATGGTTGAAACGCCTACTAAAACCCCAGCGGTAAAATCTGCGTCCTCCCGTAAAGAGGTGGCACGCCCACACAACAATGATCAATTGTGTGAGAATAAATTCCTGCGATGGACATCTATTTGAACAACGTTACGTCTGTTTGCAATCGCAAATCGAAGGGGTTTAGTCACGCCGTTATATACGTCGTTGTTCTGCCGTGACACCCTGGTTGAGCTGACCAGTACATGCGACCACTAGTTGCTTGGTCTGCCGAGCAAAGCAAAAAGGTTTACGCCTATGGACTTCATACTGCCTATTTCGATATAAATGACTTGCAAAAGATCCCATCATTAGATCTTGAAGTGCTAAAAGGGGTGTTCCCATTTTCAGCACTTAAAGTTCTAATGATGGAATCTTAGAGAAATCGAGGGAACTCCTCAAATATTATATTAATATTACATATGTAGCGATTTTAGTAAAAAAGTAACATTCGGTGAAGTAGAACTGATGATGAAGACCATTGATGGCTGGTGGCCCAATTTTCAGCACTATAAGATCTGATGATGGAATCTTGGAGAAATCGAGGAAACTCCTCAAACATTATAGGAATACATAATAATGGCGATTTTAGTATTTTCAGTGACAAATCTATTTGCATTCAAAAAGTACAATTCGGTGAAGTCGAACTGATGATTAAGGCCATTGATGGCTGGTGGCCCCATTTTCAGCACTACAAGATCTGATGATGGAATCTTGGAGAAATCGAGGAAACTCCTCAAACATTATAGGAATACATAATAATGGCGATTTTAGTATTTTCAGTGACAAATCTATTAGCATTCAAAAAGTACAATTCGGTGATGTCGAACTGATGATGAAGACCACTGATGGCCACCGGAACTCCTCAACAGTACCTATGTTAACGGTAGCGAAAGGATATCTCCATTGAGATAGTTGAGCGACTATGACAAAGCACATTGAAATGGTTTAAACATATGACTGTATGTCTTTCCCGCGGCGTTGCTTGTTTCTTATCAATTGAGATGTGAGACGATATAACAGGATTACTATGATCCCTAAAAGGTATTAAATAAAATACGTTTTAATAAAAATTAAAAGCTGTCTTCAAAAACCAAGAAATAACTTCTTTTAATATGATAGGTAATAGGTAAGTCCTACTGAAGTCGGCGTCCCATAATATTTTAAAACATGAGCCGAATTCAGTAGGACTGACCTATCATTTTAAAAGAAGTTATTTCTTGCTTTTGTAGTTGTCGCTTTAACGCTTTAAACAGATTAGTGCAGTAGTTCAAACAAGACGTTAAAGTGACAAAGTAGTAAACTGTGCAGCTACCTATAACGCTGCCCCTACCTACATCTAGGTATCTACATGTATGTTTGTATGTTACGGGACTTGTTACGCCCGGCCATCCCCGCTGGCCGGGTGTAACGACCTTATTATATGGCACGACCGCGCTCGAAGCATTCACTCAAATACCAAATAACTCCATGAAAAGCGAAAGAAGACTATTTCCATAAATCTACATGTGTAGATTTCCTTATGTCGATATGAGCCGTTTTAACGGTGTTTGCGATGTTATATGAAAGTGAATTTGAATTCGTTCTTCCGTTTAAAGAATGTAAACACTCGAAGTGTATCCTTTGAAAAACATTTGCAAAAACAAACGAACTTTCAGTAATTTAGTTTATTGGGCTCTGTTTAGTAGTGGTGTCCGTGTTCGTTGAGACCATAGAACAGCTATCAGCTAAGTGTGGTCTGTCGGAAAATCGACAAAAGGAACAATGTCATGCAGAGTACTATATAAAAAGGATAAATAAGCAAGTTTTGCTTGTTTTGGGCTCTGTAAAATATTTAGTGTTTCTAAAAGGTTCCGTCGCTAAACAAGTTCAAGAGCCACTTCCGTAAAACAATGGCATCTCAAACTTTATGTTTAGGAAAAACGAAGTACTTGTTTAGATTATAATCTACATTCTAGTGATACTAATCATGTTGGATTCTGGAAACGTAAGCTATCGCGCGTTCGCTATCGCAGAATGCATCTTGTGTGTCGAAAATGATGGGTGGATCTTAAATCTTAAGTGAGATAGGTCGATGGTTTAAATCGTGCATAGTTTAAGAAAAATAATCTGCGACGATTCGCCGAAGCGCTTTTATGACGAATCGGTGCAGATTATATTTCATCATCCTTAACTGAATGCTAACCCCGGTCATCGCCTCGGCTTCATAAAAGATGTACCCGCCCTAAACGTTCCGTAAACAGCTGTTTCACGGAACTGCCGTGTCTCTAGGCCGAGTACGATGCGATATCGATTATGCCAATGCACGTTTCATTTGCACTCCATTTGAAACGGTAGACGGATTGTTGTAATTTAATCACGAAAATTTGTATAAAAGACTATTTCATTCATTAGGACCTTCGAAACTTGTACTAACAAACTGACAACCTAAACCATCATCGTCGAAAAGTTCGTTAGGTTTTGGCGACAAAATTGTTGTTGTAAAATTGAAGTTTTCTATCGTGAGGTCCTTCAAAAATAGAGTTAAAAGGTACTGCATCGATCTGCTTGCTGCCTTTCGAGATGACTTTCAAAATAGAGCTTCATTCGAGATGAAAACGAACATAGCACAAAAGTTAATTCAGTGGAGTAACTCAATAATAGCAAATATTCCGAAGAATTCATTAACAGCTTAACTGTAGGTACTTGTTTGCTCAAATACCTTGCCCTCCTACAAAGGAAACAAACCCTGCTGCTCAAAATATAAAGCTTGTAATAGCCTGGTAACGCAGCTATGCCCCCTTATCCACGCATGCCGGAAAATTGGCCCTGGAAGGCGTGGTTTTTAATTAAATTAAACCAAATGCTCTGGGTTTACTTTTAAAATGTTCTGAAATACGAATAACCAAAATGTATTTTGTTTTCTACGGTGGTAGTTTTGTAGCGGTGTAGTGGCGATGTTTATGTAAACTCGTTTACATAACGTGACGTATGCTTTTGCGTTGAGTGTTACGAATGCATTGTGCGATGCAGTCACCGCGTTTAAATGCTGTAAGGTTCATAAAAACTGTAATTGGTGGTCGTTGTTTCCCATTACGGTTGGTTCCGAACAAAATATATGGGCTCAGAGGATTTTGTTCATGTTTTCATGTACTTACTATACAATTGTGGTTCGGAAATTTGTTTGGCTAGAATTCCACCTTCCTCTCGCAGAAATATGTGATTATTCTGTATGAAAAGTTACATGTTAGTTACATTCACATTGCTGAATGAAAATCATCATTTATCATATACAAGACTTATCACTTATCTGCCTACCCCACTCTGGGAATTAAGGCGTGATGTTATGTATGTATGTATCACGATATAAATGACTTGCAAAACAAATTGTTATTATCATAATTTAATTTCAAAATCTTTTTGCGAATATGTTCAATCCATCCGCATGTTAACAGCTCCTCGAAAGTGCAAGTTATACATGTATCTCCTCGATCCCTAAACGGAGGGCATTGACTCCGCGGGGTCACATAAAGGGACAGCCCCTCAGTCCCTCTGCACTTAGCTCCCTTCCCTCATGCCATTCAGCATAACAGGATGTGCAATGTACCAAAGTTCCTACGGGAAATTTAATAAATAATCCGACGAAAGCGGAACCATTTTGGAAATATTTTACCTGAGAGATTAAATCTAGTGAAACGGTTCTGGTATTGTGATAAATATTTTCATATTTTTGGGTACTAGAACTCTGAATCGGATTTTGGATTTTACGTAAACTTTTGACTGCAGGTGAAATGGTTAAATAGAATGAGTTATCTCGATAGCTAGCCAAACACGATGTTAGTCAATAGTGATGTTGTTATTATGATAAGCGGGTGCCATAGGAGCTGCAGTCCTACAGTTAGGTTGTTTGAATCACTCCGACTGATTAATATTTTCTAGTACGTGTGTATTAAAATCATAAATCATAACTCTAACCTTAGCAATTTTCAAATATCTTAACATGTTGTATGGGATTGACGAAAGCTTACGATCTAACGTTCAACTCGGTCAATTCCATGCATATGTCAGTTTTAGAAAATCGCAATCTTTAGCGTTTTGCATCTTGTATAAGTTCTGGAAACTTGATGTTATGTGCAATTGTCATGTCCATCAATCCGTAAACGCGTAATTCAGCTATGTTGGGCGGAAGACTCCTCTGTCAACGTTGATATTGCCATCATACCAGGTTGCGTTTTTAATTAATCCAACAGTTCTGCTTATTGATATGGTATATTCATTGTATTTTGTTCAAAAATCCTTTGTCTAAAGCATTCATTGAGTCTGATGAAAGTACTCCCTTTTTATTTTTCTAGCTGTTTTAACAAAGGATGGGATCTGTTTACCTGCGACAATGTTCAGTAGTTGAGCATTCCTCGAATTATTTCCACTCCCCAACTGTCTCCGTATCTTCAAATTGTTGGCTAACAGATTCTATAATTGATCTAGTTTTATGATTAATTATAATTAAGCATTATAAACGAGTGCCAAGTTCAATGATTATGTAATTTAAAAGTAATTGATGCGTATGGCGTATGACACTCGAGAGATGAGTTTTTTGAGTATAGAGTTTATTTTATGAGATCTCAGGCTCTATATTTTATTTTAACTGTCAACATGTGACGTCTCGTTAAAATTTGAAACATTTTGTATGTAGCTAATGTCAAATTTTAACGAGACGTCACATTTTAACGAAACGTTTTGAATCTAGGAACCGAGGGTAAGTCGTGATAGTTTTCCTTTGTTATGTGCTTTCATTTAAGATATATTAGACTTGATTGCTTCCTGAGATACAGGCGACTAAAGTATTTATACCCTCTAAAAATCTACCTAAGACAACACCAAATACCTAACTTTACATAGAAAGTTAGTTCATACTTGTCGTTTTCTGAGTTAGTTTTGTGTGTTTGTATTGACGGCTGCAGAACCCTACACTGAGCATGGTCCGACGTGCTCATGCTCGGTTTTTTTTAAAGCTTTTGTCAGCTTGCTTCTGCAGAGGCGATGTCTATTAATAGACCCTCGCTAGGATCACAAAGTGAGCCATCTGGTCCGTTATGCGTTGCTAATCATTGAATAAGGCTTGCGTCGCTTTGTTCTCTTGTTCCTGTTCCGCCTCGAGCGGCTACATTGTTCCACAACAATATTTATCGACGGTATTTTATCAACTTTAATATTCACCAATTCACTACACAAGTGGAATCTAAGCTAGCGCTCCATTTTCTCGATTTTAAGTTCTAGTCTCCTATGCTGTTTTTAGGGTTCCGTAGTCAAACTAGGAACCCTTATAGTTTCGCCATGTCCGTCCGGTCGTCCATCTGCAGCCTAGCTCAGAGACTCCTAGTACTAGAAAGCTGTAATTTGGCATGAATATACTTATTAGTCACGCCAACAAAGAGGTAAAATGAAATGATGAAAAAACATTTTTTTTACTGTACCTCCCCTGCGCGTAACGTGGGGATGTATTTTTTTCTCGTCTACCCCGTCAAGTGTCCCCCCATGCAGCCAAAACTACTAATAAAAAACTTAAATGAAAGCGCATTTCTATAACGAATTTTAAAGAAAAACTATCACGACTAAGTAGACATCATTGGTTCTAGAGATACAGGCGATTAAAGTGTTTATACTCATTAAAATCATCTAAGACGGCGCCAATTGTCTTTAAATAGAAAATTAGTTATTACTTGTTGTTTTTTTAAGTTTGTAGTACTTAACGGCTTCGGAACCCTACCCTGAGCATAGTCCGACATGCTCTTGCCCGGTTTTAATCGATAACAATGCATAACTGCGCCGTAGTGAATTGAAGTGCTATGATATTATAATGACTAACACACACACATATCATTTAATAATTTAATATTTATTTACACCGCGAGTGTTTACTTACACAATGACTAGGCATGATGCTTTGGTTCAATTGTTCAGGCCTTTTTTACGAACGTCTTGTCAAGGCATAGCGGAAACTCAAAGCGACCTTGTAAGTACATATTATGTAGAGACAAGACAATGCTGCTCTGGAAATCTTCTAACCTGTAGTAAAATCTACCACTGTACTGTTAGACTTAGAAGGGCGTATGCGAGCGAAGCCGGCCAGGGTCGCTAGCGCACGGAACAATTACGGTTTCCACGTAAAAGCAACGATAACTAACCTCACTAAATCATACATTACTGATAACGCCATACTTATTCTGAAAGCATGATGTTGCTATGTCTAGTTTTTATATATTTTACCTATTTATTAAGTATCAGTACGCATTTCTTTGTGTTTTCTGCTGATCTTGTCGTACACGTGTCAGGCTACGTTTGGATATCTTTCATCTGATTTGGTTTGCCAAAATTGACTTCAGATTTGACAGATCGTATCGTAATTCCCTGTAATGTAGGATAGTCGATTTTAATTTCCGTTACACTTCTGTATTGATTTCATTACTATAAACTTGGTAATACATAAGAATAGCCTTTGCATTGCTCCGGTTTAAACAAAATAAAATTGCCTTTATTTCTAGGAGACAATGTAAATAAATGTAGCTTCCAATTAGCGAAATAATTTTCTAAAGATTACCTTACACATTTAACTGGCGTGAAAACTAAAGCGGCCTGCTCCGACAAAGCCGTTTGTTGTCTATCCTCGATGTAGTCATATTGATAAGTTCAGTAAGCGGAATCTACAGCTGTGCTAATAACTGGCAGCGAGTTTAGATTGAAAACCGCATAACCACATTTACTGCAAGCATTTTCTCATTTCCTTGTAGTGTTTTAAATTCACCGCAGCCTGCTTGGTTGCCAGCAAAGTTTTACTCCTGAGCCTCTATTCTACAGCGTTATAACGATATCGCGTTTGACGTGTTTTAGAATCGTTTATGTCACAGTCGCCATTATTGTAAATGACATAAGAGTTATCAAAACGTTGACAATACGGCAACACGTCAAAGACGATATCGTTATTGCCGTGTAGAATCCCAACCCTGGTGTAGACAAGATATTGCATTCATTACGGTTAAACTAACTTTGTTCACTTTGACTGGGAGACGTTTCTAGTAGTGATCAGAGATACCGTCAATATCTTCATCCGTGGCATTAATACGAGCCTTTGTTCGCAGTAGACAAGCCAGTTCAATGCGTACGACTATCTCGGAGACTGGGTACAAAGCCACAAAGGTCCCAAACATAGAATCGATGCTAAAGGCCCGTCCTTGCTTTGGGAGCGGGCCGAAATGGTGCATCTAGCAACTGGGTCAAGCTCGCCTGCGTCGGGTCGGCCACGTGCTTCCCCACTCCCTCCTTCATCAACTCGCAAACGACTACCGTTCTAATCTTTAGGTATTAAAGCTGTAATTTCCGCGAGTTTTCTCGTCTTCGTTGGCCTTGTCTGTCGCCCGTGGCGGTCTCTAAAGCATTATCGACAGTGTTACGCTCACGAT
>OX438779.1:414085-452786 GCA_949316455.1 Acleris holmiana
TAAGGAGTGTTTTGGATACGACATTCACGGCGCTGCTTGAATGTTTTGATGGTGTATTTGCATTATTACAAAAATACGGAAGTA
Source organism: Acleris holmiana (assembly GCA_949316455.1). Taxonomy (NCBI): domain Eukaryota; kingdom Metazoa; phylum Arthropoda; class Insecta; order Lepidoptera; family Tortricidae; genus Acleris; species Acleris holmiana. The sequence continues at coordinate 414,170 of OX438779.1, forward strand.
AGCTGGCTGGGGAAATTTATTTACGCTGGGCATGAAGAGCGTATTATTGAAATTTTAATAAATAGGACTTTGTAGTTTTAATATGCTGATGTCGCCCACCTGATTTAAAATAGAGTTCGTCATTAAGTAAGTGGGTTTATATTGTGTTGATAGAAATCGATATGATAGACGTCCATGGGGAGAGCTGACATGAAGCTCGCGTGCAGTTTACGGAATTGGCTTAATCCAAAATACAGGGGAGCTGGGTCGGATCGATAATGACGGAACAAAGGACGCGGTTTATGGTAATGTTGATTTGCTTGAATGTAGCGAGTCGACCTAGAAATTTAAATAACTACGCAGTTGAGGTATATTTGTGTTGTGACTGGAACGCAATCGAATCTGTGCCTTTTGAATCTGGTGTTTACAAATGGGCTGGTTAGAATTATTATATATTTGATCTAGCTTTCACCACAAGATGTTAATGTTTCGGCGATATTTTTTTTTCGGGTCTTATAAAATCCTCTTTCAAGTATATAAACGTCTCTTAAAAGTTTAAAACAGAGTAACGGACTAATAGGACACAAATTTGTAACCTAAGGTAGGATTTAACGGGTATTGAATTAACATATGTACATTCGCTGAAGTAAAGTACTCTCATGCAGGTTAATTCAGCTAATAGGTACACTGTTCAGAGAGTGGATCCCTCGGCGATGTACCGCACGGGCGCTCCAGCGGGGAAAGTTGTTTTGGCCGCCTTTTGCTGATACCGTTAATCTTGCCCCCACTTTATTTATAGTCCATACTTCTCCCTAACTCTCCGGAAACAATGAGAATCAGATACAGTAGAGGAAATAAGATTGGCGCCAATATAGGTAGTCAAGTGACCTAAATTTTTCACAATGATGATTTGTAGTGGCACTCTACTTGGTTATTTGTCAAATTATTTGTTGCAGTATCATTCGTTACGTCACATGTAAGAGATCTTTGGCAAATGTGATTAATTGTAAGTGAAGTGCTATCATTACGTCAGAACATTTGATTGTGTTAAATGCAATAGATCTTGTTGTTTTTATATTTGACTCGGAATCAGAAGTTATAATTTTATAGGTAGAACCGTTGGCCTTATAAGTGTGCTTTGTTACTTTAACGTCAGGTTTAAACTATTGTACTGTTTATTATAATGTACATAAAAATAAAATGCAAGCACTTAAAAGGCGACCAGCTCAGCAAGATGCTGCGACTTAGTCACAGCGCTGATTTTCAGCTGGACTAATAAGTTTACGCGGTACGCAGTCCTGTGTCTAACATAGATACAGCCTTGACCAAAGGTGTTGAGCACCCCACGTTTTCCTTTGAAAATTATCAATTAAGTATTATTATTCAATTAAAAATTATACCAAGGCGTAAAATATAAAGTGTTTGAACATGACAGAATGTGCAAATCATTAGTAGGTATCGTTTCGAAGTAGCTAATTAGTATTTTGAAATCGTTAGTAGAAGTAGCGTGTGAAAACTGAAGCTAGAAAAAGTCGGGTTTTACAATAAAATTGAAAATTGTATTGTTTTCACGGAAATCACTAAATATGACTAAATTTTCTGATAGATATATGATATTTTAAAGTTTGACTTTTATATGAAAAACGCGTGGGCGCTCAACACCTTTTGCCGAAGCTGAACATATTATTGTACACATTCGTTGGAGTGAAATTCAATAAAATAATAAGAACATTGTGTACAGTTATATGCGATATGGAAATAAAACAAAGAAAACAAAAGGCAGGGTAGACGGTGACAGGAACAAAATGTGATGTAGCAGCGCAAGTTTCAGTACAAAGCAGGGGGTACCATAAAGCGATATGATCTTTAGCATCTATGCAGCTATTTATATTATAGGACCGTGGCTTTATCAGATTTATATGGGAACAGCTAATTTGTTGTCATTTCGGTGACATTATTATTAAGTTTTACTATTTGAGGTTTGAACATCATCAGGTTTAATTGTTCTGCGGACTGCGCTGTACGCGCGCCACCTTTAAACGCCCCAGTTTTCCAAGGCCTTGACCTGACGAAGGTTTTGAGGACTCAGGTCGTTTACCGTTATGTTTATGGGAACTTTGGGAAATGAAAACGGAATTTACGTTATTATTAATGTGTAATGGCGTGCACAATATTTGATAAAGAATCTGTAGTCGTTGGTTTTAAAGATATTAAATAATCTAACATTCAGACAACTACGTCGCCGGGTAATTAGAAGTGTCCGTTGAATATGCGCAGAAGCAGAAATAGCATTCTCTACTAAATCCGCAGTATATTTATAACCCTTAAGATTTAGTTTTGGGTCGGTCTCGAAATGATCTGTTGCTAGTATTTTTAGCTGCTCAGGTCGTGTTGAGTGACGTAGCGACGGTGAGGAGGCTTAATATACAAGCCCTTACAGATCCTTGGTTGGTGCTTGGTTGTAAGCGCAGCTAATCCCAGATTAACGGGGAATCCGCTTCACTGGTGGCCATTGACAAATTGTGTATTCAGCCGCACACACTCCTTAACTTTTAATTAACTCCTGAAATAACTCCCGCAGATATCCAACAATCATTTTGCATTCCTGATCCGTGATCAGTTTTGTTTTAAATCTATCTCCGTTATCTGCAATGCTGCTTGTTGCCAAGTTGGCAATTTTACCTTTTGTTTGGTTCCGACCAGCCGGCGGCCGGACACGGTGTCTCCGATTATATTTTTAACTTCACCTCTTTATGCGATGCCGTCGAACTCCTTATTTGTTCAACGTTCCCCACGACAAAGGTTTGAATCTTCACCAACTGTTTATTGTGAAAAGTTGGAAACACTTAAGGAAGAATGAATTGTTCTGGCTTCGAATTTGTAACATGAGCTAGCGTAGTTTAGTAGGAACAACCATTTATTGCGTCGCCTTTCATAACTTCTCGGTCAAATCCTTCATGTGAAACTCTTTGAAGGACGACGACCCGACCCAATTCTTTTGTTTAATCACAAGAATTTTCTTTTTCGTAATACTCTCCGTACAAATTTGTAGATTTTTATTATAGCTTCAAATTAGTGAGTGTTGAGTAGATGTGGGTCGAAGCCAACCAATAGCGGGTCAAGTTCGTCGCACAGCTCGTGCGGCACACGATTGCAAATCTTATTACGCCTACATACGTGCTGGATTCCTAAGACGGATATAGAATTTTAAACATTGTAAAAGGTTAAATGTATTTTTTTCTCTCTATTTTAGCAGGTGAGTCTTGTATTGTTTTGTTCCCAAATGACGGTCCCTAAACTGAACAGTCGAGACCTCCGGCCCGGGTAGAGCGTGTTCCCTGTGGACCTCATAGCACTGATCTGGGTATAGATCTGTGTCAAGGCCGGGACGGCTATGAATTCGTATCAGTTAAATTTGCTGCTGCTGTTCTTCTATTTAAGTCTTTGTATTTCGGTGTTTTGTTTCCATTTTAAGTGCTATTGTTGCCCTGCCATAGTTGAAGCTGCCAGTTTTAAAAAGTAGTTGTTTATATATTTCGATTTGAGTGTATGTTTTTAGCAAATGAAAATACTTTTGTATCAATTTGAGTGCTGTCTTAAACAAAAAAAAAATAGAGCGAGCCCAACTCACATTGGACCAGTTTTTAGTATTTGTTGTTTTTCTTTAGAGTTTTGTACTATAAATGTATCGTTTCTTGTATGGGACCCTCTTTGGTTTTTAGCTTTCTTTATTTTTTTTTCAATAAAAAACACATACTCGGACAAAATACAAAAACATTCTGAAAAAAAAAAACATGTTAAAATCCGCTACTCCTTACGGCACTAAAGATACAGCATTTTAAAGTTAAGACTGACAACGGATATCTTAGTAATAGGGTCCCGCTTGACTCCCTTCGGGTTACCCTAAAAAGTAAGTTTGAAGAAGATATGCTCTGTTATAAAAAATTACCTTATGATATGACAGCGGAAGTTAATTTCCAAAATAGTAAACCAAAAGATTATTCCGAAAATTGTGGTGTAATGCACAATGGTAATATACTGTTGTAATACTTAGCTTAGATTAGTTTAACAATTTGTGGTGGTAGTACCTTGCGCAAGGTCCTTCCAGATCGTACCACCCCGTCTTATCATTGAATCTACCGCCAAGCAGCAGTGTTCTCATTGTTCTGTCCCGTTGTTGGGATAAGACAACGTGAAATCACAAACATATTGGCATTCCATTGTAGTCCTCAGATTTAGCAAGTCTTAGGATTGCAATCTTTAGATTGTAGCTTTGAGAATGCAAATGTTGGTGGGTCTCAGATCCCACTTACCATCAGGTGGCCTGTGTGCTAGATAAAAAAAAAACAATACGGTATTGTTCACAAAATGAAAACGCTCCGCCCTAAAAATAAAGTACCTTTTCGTAAAACTTCCCTTTTGCAAAATGCTCCTTCTTTAAAAGTCTCTTCTGCTAAGTGACCCTTTCACAAAAGATCCGATCCCTTCTGAACCACGTCCGCTTCGCAAACTCTTTATCTTTGGAGCCGTTCAATAACATATATGCTTCCTTCCACCAAGTTATTTATAATTGTGCCCCTGATCGTATTAAGATACTATTATATGCAATAGGTATTTTATAATATAACCATTGTGGTAACTTTCGCCTATTACTATACTCCTCGCCGTCACGACATCGCGCTATGTTCCAGAGAACTTTTGCATTTCATTTGGTAATGGGACGGTAGGTAATTTGTTTCAAAACGGCTTCTAGCGTTAGTCTGTTATTGATTTAGAATAGGGCCTTGGCATTGTGGCATTATCTATTCTCTCTCTACTATATGGAAACGAGTTTGTGATAATGCCTTGTCGTATTTTTTGAAACTCTTTTGGTAAATCGTACCTACGCAACTCATTGTCCTGCAAACCTTAAGGCATTGGTTTTTACGTATAATAATTTTTTTCAAGGAGTTTCGGAAAGTTTTCATAATATGGAAAAGACGATATTAGAAACTTGGAAATCCAAAGCCACTTGCAGCAAATGACATGAGGATTCGATGATATATGATTAAGTCGATAGCGTGTAATGTAACCTGAGTGGTCTCCTTGAACGAGGTCGCAGTAGCGACACCGACACCCGCCGCTCCCGAGGGGCTCTCGTTGCTAGGCTTAATACATTAATTGCTAAGAACTACTAGACGGGTCCATTTTTCATAGATTTTACAAAGTCTGGCGTTGAATTTGTCAAGGCTCCCCAGTGATCCTCTTTAGGAAAAACATCCCTATAAGGATTTAGAATTTCATCATGCTTTGAGCTTAGGACCAGTTTAGTTGCGTATTGAAAAGGAGTTCTTTGAAATCTGTCTGAGATTATATCGGATTTTGTGGCACAGTGTTACGCTAAAACTTAGTTATTTTCGTATGGATGGTATTTTCCAAAAATAACGGTATTTAGCTTTTTATCAGCTAACGATCCTGATTGCCTACAAATTGACATTGAGGGATGATTCATTAATAATGGCATCGTGACTGCCTGCTTGAGCGGTTTTCAATGTATTATTGAGTGCTGCAATTCCTCATGGTAGAACCCATTAGCCATTAGTCCCATTCTAATATATATCCGATGCGAAAGACGTGCTATAATAGCAAAAATATGGCTGCATTGTTCTCACTCCGTCCTAGTGTCTGCTGAGTACTGACCTATATTTTGCAACCTTATGAGCGAGTGCACAAAGGTTTATCGAAAAGCGATATTATGGAGTCCGCCCAGGGAGAACAAATAGTGCAACGAACGGCATCGTGTGGCAATCCTTCTGCTGTAAACAATCTTGAGATATATCTGACTTTGTTTTCCTTATTATAAACACTTCTTGCTTTGTATTGTTTTATTTTAATTATTATCGTTTCTGACTTGTATCATTACCTCGATAACCTTATCGTGGTGTCGGTTTGTGATGTTACGTTGTTATCTTAGTAAATTGTAAACTAGTTTTGATGTTTTGATTGTTATCACGGTGGAAATATTACCTCAAATGTTCGTGATCTTGAATGTCGGCTTCTTTTGGCATGCTGTCATCGTGCCACGTATGGTTTTTTTACATAATGGGTTGTTTATAGAGTTGTTGGTATTGAAAAACGTCTGTTAGTTAGCTGTGTGTTGTTAGTTAGTCTTGGCCGAAGGTTTAGCGACGTGCGTAATTGAATTGAGCTAATCGCCTGCGCAAGGCCGGTAACCGCGGAGCCTCGCGCGGGATTCTATTAGCGTACGAACAAATTAGCCATTTGCCACGCGATTCCTCCAATAATTAAATCTGTTGACGTATTGATCGCTATGACCCCTGATTTTGGTTAACAACTAACTATGTTATATGTGAAGCCATTAATATGCCGTAGTTCGTTTGATCGAATGATATGAATGGTTAGCATTTAATTTGAAGAGAAAAGGACGTGGTGTTTCACATCTGTTTTAGTATCTTATAGCATTAATCATCAATGCGTCATTGTAAGGGAACCTACTTTAAGGCGTTTTGCCATTGCTTTCATCTTGAACTGATAAGGAATGAAATGCAGATAGTCGCAGATGCAGACCATTTTCCATTTGGATCTTGTTCAAGTCGAGATTGAATAGATACCAAGTATGCTTCATCTTCCTCCTTATCATTTCTTACCATCAGATCATACGGTGGTAAAATGTTGACTCAGAAATAACAGCGTAATTATGTAGTACTTTTCTTGCGCTTTTTCAGAGTTGGGTATTATGAATTCATAATTACGAGGCGGGGTTTTACCCGGTGTTACACATGGAGAATATTGTATCGTTTATTTTATCGGCTTGTTACGCCATAATGTGTTTCTGAAACATGACGCTACATTGCAAAAGGGTTAGCCCAGAACAGATCTATCTCAATTCCCATGGGATCTGTTTAGTTTACCAAAGCTTTGCGAGTGCCTGAATCATTTGCAACATTTTAACATAGTTTGTCGTTAGAGTTGGTCTGAGCTCTTTACTTTTCTTAGATTTTTGCTGTTTAGGTTACAATTAGGTTTTGTTCGGAAAACATTCAGGTGTCGAAAACCGTCATCCGATTACATATTATACACAATAATCCTAACACGTGTTCAATTATAGTTAAGTGTGTGTTGTAGCATAAGGACATTTTACTAATAGCTTTGCGACCTAGCAAACACACGAACATTCCATACATACCTACTCTACATACGCCCAACAATGTTTAACTATAGAAACATAGTTTTAAACTAGTATGTAGTGTTTTACATTGGCTCCATGGCACCACTTGCTCTTCGCAGTCAGGTTGCATGCGTCATTATGCATCGCGATGAGTTCATTGCGCGCTGCGGGCCTTCGCGGGACGGCCGTTTTAACCGACCCGGCAATGCATGTCGAACAGATAAGCTAACCCGCTTTTTAGCACCAAAACATGCTCAGTATTTTTTTACGTTTTGCCACAACTTCTATAGTGATGTTCCGTAGAGCAGTCGATGAAATATATCGATTAAAAATGTGTGGTGGTAAATATCTGAAGTTGTGGTCAAACGAAAAAGATAACAAAAAAACGTAATTAGGTTCGCAAATATTAGAGGTGTCATCGACGAGCAGCCAGAAGCGTAAGTGGTGTATATGGGGCCCCCAAGTGTGTTCTGTGTAATGGACCATGGTTTTCTCTATTTGTTGGAAGGTGGGACGCAGGGTCCTGGACGGAGACCCCACCTGCCATATCTCCACTTACGCCTCTGGATGTATCGTATGTCATTATAAATATGAACATTTTACGGCTGTAGCATCAATGTGTTTATCGATATCGATATATTAAATGACAGTCTCGCTATTCGGTTATTTTTATGTGTCATCAAAGTGTCATTTTGGGTCGATGTCTGTAAAGACTGTGCTAGAGTCCAGTGTTTCTTCCCTCGTGTCTAACTGCTTGCTCGCTCGAAAACCCAGCAGAGCGTCGGGAATAGAACGCAGGTACTTCGCGTCCTCATGCACGTTTGTCAAACTCGGATCTACTTATCTTATGAATAACGTTTCCGTGCGTTTCTGACACAAACTCTGCTGTATTTTTGGCTTAAGTGTGCGTTAATGTTTATAGTTTAAATTTAATACTAGGTGTAGCTTTTATACGTTTCTTGTTACATTGTCTCTATTTCTAGCGTAGTTCCATATAGTTTTAACCTTAGGTATAATGTTTCCCTTTCGCTCTATATTTTTCTTATTAACCACTTTGACTTATGTTTGTAATCGTACGTTATTGGTGTGATTTTGCAGATTGCTATGGAACAGTTGGCATCATAATCCACTATTACCATTGCGGACAGAGTATAACGTGTTTATAATATTATAACAAACGCTGTATTTGATTCAGATTGTTGCTAAAACACTCTTCCCGGATTGTTTATGCTTACAATACTACAGAATATAGCTTTGTCCTTACTTATAGCTAACAATATAAACCATGCATAATTAGTAGCGTACACGTGTCTTGGTCCATGAGCAATAGAAAACTGCAAACTGCTTTCTGCACAGTTATCCCGTTGGACATAATATTCATGACTTCCGTTTGCTCTCTTTGCAAATTAACGTTCATGTCTGCTTTTACGAGCTTCTTTGTCTTATTAATCTTTTGTTTGCTTTAACTAGGTAATAAAATGGCTTTCATCAACGATAACGTAATAGCTTGTGTAAGAATAACGAGTAAACTCAATGGAGCTATATTATATCGTGCACTTGCTCTGTGGTTGTTGTCATATTGATTATGGCTGATGTTTGATTACTTGTGCCTTGCTTTTCTACACGTGTGCGTGATTTCCCAATGAAGGAATTGATGACAATTACAGTTAAAATTCAGTGTTCCATTAGCAACGTTTCGGGTGCGTCAACTACATAAAAACACTGCAACCTTCAAGTAATTTACGTGTAACAAATGTTGAAAGTCAGATAGCGACCGCGGTTAGTGCAGCTGTACATTACATAGATTATTGAAAATGTTTATTATGTAATAAAATGGAAATAGTAAACCGCTTGGCAACAGCTACGTTCAGCTAACCTTGCGATGCACTTCCGCGCTTAACGGTGCGTTTGCGCAGGTATGAGTCGATCGGCGCGGGAGCAACGGTACGCTAACGATTGTCTAATTCGGTCCGCGAATCCGCCATCTTGCCTTTCCCGCGGCTTCCCGGGCATTGTTCGCTTTTCCCGCTAATGTTCTATAGGTACCACTCAAAGGGTGCGGTATTTAGGTGCAGTGGTAATGCCAATAGCAATGACGCAGAACAAATTGATGTACACACGACATGGGATTTAACGTCATTAGCGATTGTCGTCCGTTTGGATACGTACCTACCTATGTAAAGGCGAAGTCAAAACTAAAGCTATTTTGGTATTTTACAGTCTAAAGACTCTACAGTCTTTCTTTTGGTTTGGTCGTGAATGAAGAGTGACATGAACGTCCTCCGTATTAAAGCTTCAGAGTAACCCTCCTGGTCTATCATACAATTTGATTTATCGATGCGATTAAATTTAATTGCTTTTTTAATGGTTGCTTCACTGCGCTACGCTTGTTTCATAGTTACCCGGTCAATTATCTATAATCTCACTAATTATATATCCTTGGTCAATTTTAAAGTCGATTTGTGTAATTGTTTCCTTCGTTCACAAAAGGTTAACTTTCGGTATCTATTTGAAAGGAACATTATTTATTCAACCAGCCAGAATTACTTTTTTCCCTAACATATCTCGGATTTCGCGGAAACCTCACGCGTTGATCTTCCCAACTTTTATAGCCTTGGTTTGTGTCGCCTCGTTATTGCTGAAGACATTCATAATACAGGTACGTCAGTTGGGGTTTTGTATGTTTATTTTGTCGGGAAATATCCAGGAAGTGTGTCACTCGGAAACTCTTTACTCGTCAAAATTCCAACAGAAAATAATTCGGAGGTTTTCTTTAAAGTAGCGACACGGTTTCGTTTCAGAAGCCGAATACTGCGTTCATTATTCAACGATGCGTTCCAAAAACATCGTGAATGTCAAGGATCAAGCTCCGGTCGGCTGAATGTTAGGCGGTCGATGCCTGCATCGATTCTCATTCTGTTCCCGGAACCTGATTCACTTAATTGTTTTGCTTTATACTGGTACAAAAGGCCAGATAGATGTTGCCATTAGGCGCAATGACTCAACTCTTTGAGAGTTATCGTGGGTCAGGAGCGTCGGTCGCAGGGCGTTGATCTCCCGAGTCCTTGCGATTCCTCTTTTTCAACATTCATGATTACTTTCTTGCTTTTGACGCCGTAACAACTGAAAAGCGCGATGGATTGAACGCTACCACCTGTGTGTGTGTGTCCATATATAACTTCACTTGCAGGCAAAATTGGCTATGTGAGTCTGTGAGCACATGACATGACATACTAGACAATTTTCATCCGTCACCGTGTCCGTCCGTGTACGGTTGGGAGAAGATGATTCACTAAACAAAATCTGTTTATTAAAATTAAAATCTTTTAGTATTGTTGAAAAAAATATATTGAGACCTACTTATGTCATCGTCAAAATGTGAAAATTCAAATTGCTTGTCTCTTTCATATTCTTGACGTTAAAGCACGTATACATAGTAATAGTTTAAGACAGGCTAAGTACCTGCAAAGTGTACAAGAGGATCATCGCTTGTTATCTGCCCGTGCGCACGTGGCGGTTCGTTAACCTGTTGTTTTGCACCCGTTGTTTGTGTGCGTGAACTCCAGAACACGCCTACACGCCTACACTCTTCTCCGCCACTGGGTTGGTCGTTTTGACGACGCGTAGTTGAGAACATGGTGGTTTAAAAATTCTGATGGTTAAAAAATGTTGGCTTGTTTAATGAGCTATGGTTTGATATTTTTGCCAATGCTATATTATTAACACAAGTTGTTTATTGTACGTAATCTTTATTATTGTGTTGAGACGTCCTAACAAATTTCGTATTCTGACTTCAAATTAGTTTTGACATATTCTCCCTCTTTTGTAAAGAGGTTGTTTTTCTATAATTAAAATATAGCGAAGTGTTGTTTGACCTTGAGCCGCAACGATTTTACTAACGCCTCGGTCGGACTTGGTTTTGTTTTAATTTGAACTTTATTCTTTTCATTGAAATCTCATCTTTCAATCGTGATTGTTTCTTTAAAACTGGCTTCAAGAGTCGAGTAATTGTGGAGATATTTTTACTGCTTACTTTTTCTTGTCAGGTTAGAAAAAACAATTAAGGACTGAGTGGTAGGCGTGCTATTTAAGGAACATTTGATTCAATTCCAAGATGTATGTTCTTGGATTTTTATCGAATTCAATGTCCTTTTAACCCGCGACTCAAACAAAAGGCTTTTATTAATGTGGCTGTGTCTGAAGCATTAAAGTTGCGTTGTGGAAGAAATGAAACAGAATCCTTCGCTGTTTTTTTAGAGTTTCTAGCCAAATGGCAAACAACGGAACCCTTATGGATTTGTCAAGTCTGTCTGTCTGTCCGTCCGTCCGTCCGTATGTCACAGCCACTTTTTTCCGAAATTAGAACACACAAATAGAACAATAAACAATAAATTTTGGGGGTTCCCCATACTTAGAACTGAAACTCTTTTTTTTTTCATCACACCCATACTTGTGGAGTATCTATGGATAGGTCTTCAAAAATGATATTGAGAATTCTAATAAAAAAAAATCTAAACTGAATAGTTTGCGCGAGAGACACTTCCTAAGTGGCAAAATGTGTGTCCCCCCCCTATAATTTCTAAAATAAGAGAATGATAAAAAAAAACGTGATGTAGGCAAACTTCCACTGAAAATTGGTTTGAACGAGATCTAGTAAGTAGTTTTTTTTAATACGTCATAAATCGTCTTGCTGCTACGGAACCCTTCATGGGAGAGTCTGACTCGCACTTGGCCACTTATTTTTGTTAGTTGATTTTGTCATGGTACCTAGTTCTTAGCTATGTTTAATAGAAATCAGTTGAACCTTTCAAAAGTTATTTCACCATCTTGATAATGGCAGGTGACAGGTGACATTTCAGTGTACGTGGCGCAGTTTATATTATGAAACCTAGTGTATGTATCAGCGTGTTAACTTTGCAATGTATACCGAATTGTCACCTGTCATCTGTCATTGTCAGTATGGTGAAATAGGGGGCAGGTCTGGTACTCATGACACCTTTGAAATATTAGTAAAACTGGCTGAAGAAGCTTTCAGTCGATTTTATCCGTATAACTTGGATGAGTGACAGGAACGTGTACTAACTACCGTTCGATAGATAAGCTAAACCACATTCAGCGCCGAGCATCGCCGTTAGTATAGTACCTATACAGAGCGTCGTGTGGCGTCATGGTCCGTAAAACCGTTGATTCATTCAGCACCAAAAGTACTGCATCCGTATTTTGTATGGAAGTCAGGGAGGCTGGCAATGTGTTAATATTTGAGGTCGGCCTTGTCGGAGGCATTTCGAGCATCTGTTAAATATAAACTCAAAACACGAGTCTATGCGATTATTATATATATTCAGGGTATTCCTCATAGCTGGTTGTTTATAAATAAATAATAAATAAATAAATATCAGGGGACAATCTCACACAAATCGACCTAGTCCCAAACTAAGCTCTAGGCTTGTACTATGGGTACTAGACAACGATAAACGTACTTAAATAGAGAAATACATACTTAAATATATATAGAAAACGTCCAAGACTCAGGAACAAATATTTGCGCTCATTTCGCAAATATCTGCCCTTACCGGGATTTGAACCCAGAGGCAGGGTCACTCCCAACTAGGCCAACGTGTCGTCAACGTGTCGTGTATATTTTGCTTTTTTCCTCCCGCGGATTTAATCTGTGGATAATGTCAGTCGTCCATGCGTATAATATTCCTGATTCCGGTACAAAAGTTGTATTCTCAAAGACCTTGCACGTGACTGCGTCCGCTTAGTTTATCGCTATTCCTTTGAGACGGACATGTAAATTACGTGTTAATCCAATACATTTGCCGTATGTTTTTGTCTTAAGGTGTTTGGTGGTTTATGCGTGATTTTGTAAGAAACATCTGAAAATGCAATTTTTTTTTACAATCCTTAGTACCAATTTCACCATTCGATGTTAACCACTTATCATACGATTTGAGCGTTAATAGTTGTCAAAATGTATGAACTAACAGTCGATTAAGATTGATTAAATTTAACATCTTATGGTGAAATTGGCACTTAACCTATTAAGAATGTTACATGAGTAAATCTGTCTGTTTGTCAGTTTATTTGTTACGCTTGAACGGCTTGAACTGTTTTATTGGCCCACGACTAAAGTTAAAATTCTGTACTCTATCAATTAGTCGATCGAATTATTTGCTCGGTCCCGCCAATTGCACGTGCGGCGTGTTCCTTCGTGTCAGTTCAGACAGGGTTCGTCTGCTGCCAATAATAGCAATACGCTTCCCGTGAATCCCTGCCGGCACTAATTGATATCTGATACCGGCTCAGTATCGAGCTATAGCCATTCAAAAGCCTTTCCGATGCCTTTCACCCCTCCTGCCTATTAGTGGTGGCTCTAGAGCTTTACTTCACATGCGCTTTGATGTGTCCTCTTTCAAAAGTGGCTTAAAAAGAGCATTCACTGAAAGGTAGCGACTTGGCTGAGACACTAATTTACAGTAACGGCAACAAGACGCTATATGTTCGTAAATGATGTTTCCCTTGTTGGTTTGGTAATTTTCCAAGTATTGTCTATCCATTTACGAGCTATTTATTTATGTACGTAGCTATCAGTGTATCCTGTCAGCACCGACCGTAGCAACGACCTTGCATGCCACCCCGCACGCGTTACATCACGCGTGACAATGCCCATTGTTGAGTCCGATCTCCCTCGCAGATCACAACCGTGGCCTCCAGCTAATCGCCCAGAAACCCTACTGATTCATGCTTGAGGTATTGTCACATGAAAATCGAGAAAGAGTTGAAAATTTACATACCTTTCTCATTCCGGGAATACACTTATGTCAAAAATTAGGAGAACATGACGGGTTGGGCAGGGCAGGGCGCCAAATTTTGATGTTTGTATAAATCAACTTTTCGACCCGTAACGCTCCTGCGATCATGTTTTGTTGGAAAACGTTTTTTTTCGTAATTAATGTATTATACCGTAGTATTTCTTTTAACTGTTTCAAAATGTGGAAATTGATCGTACTGTTACGCAGGAGGGTAAAAGTCGTGTGGGTGAACAAGTTGATTCACCAATTTTTCAGACAGATTTTCCATCATTTCTACTTCTTATTTATTTATCCTTAACTGGGTCAATCAACTTTTCTTTGTAGCTCGTTGCTATGGTGACGTCTCCTGGGTCACTCTTTAAAACCACGATTTTAAAGTATTTAAATCCAGCAAACATCGGCTTTTATGGCAATTACAAGCCCATTCTTTTATGGGTTTTCTTCCAAGCGTATTAGTAGTGTATATTATAACCATTTTTCTAAGGAACTCTATCACTGTTGTCCCCTGGCTTACGGGACAGAATAACAACAACGAAAAGTTGATCCACCCAACTATAGAATGACCGACTTGTCTTGATTGGTGTAGTATTAGAACCTTGCACTGCTTCTGTAGCCCTACTCACCAAATAACCCGAGATTTAAATCTTCCCTATTCAAGGTTAAAGAAACGTATAATTATTCAAAGGTTATTTTGTCCTATCCTTTTGTGGACGACTAAAAAGGCTTCTGAAGTCTTATGGTGGCACTTCACTTGCTGTTGCGTATTCGTGTCTGTGTATAGGGATCAGTTGTAAATAACTAACATAATCCACTAGATATAAATCCTAATTGCAAATGTCAAATAAGTTTGTCATTCGGAATTAATGTGATTATATCACGTGAAGACGGGTTAGCGGCATATTTACATATTTGGCTCCTTTGATGAGAGTCAAATACCGTGACGCAGTAACGCTTATTTGTTATTGGCTTTATTTTCACAACTATACCGTTGTCTAGATATTGCGATTATCTGTCAAATATTCCAAAATACGTGAGTAACGCCAAGTGACGTGCCGTCATTAAATGTGATTTCCTTTTTTTATCTATTGCTAAAAGGTGTTACGTTAATTACTGGCTAGGCTACCGTTTCCGACATTTGTTAGTCTTTTACCTCAAAAGCATAAATTCCTTGTAGCGATTCACCGAATCGCATTTCACCTCGAATGAACAAAACTTCAATAGAATATTTTACTTAAAGCAATTTTTCGCGTGGCTTTTTACATTAGAATAATTATTTTGTAGTATTTCATTTTTCGTGTAGTATTTTACCCTAGACGTATTTCGTCGCGATCGATGTTTGTTTGGGACTCTATTTAATTTGACGCGTTAATTGATGTTCGCACTAAATTTCTGTATCATTTTTTTTAAATACGTGTTTTGTACCTGTAGTCTCATGTCTTAAATGCTATCAAATTCATTGAAATATTATCATCATCGTGTTGTTACCGCGACGCGACCGTCTCCTGCAGCTGGACCGTCGCGCCGCGCCGTAATAAGCGCGCGAAGACTTTGACTAAATAAAACAATTCGATTTTATGATCGAGGTAATTATAGTAGATTGGCGAACTATGATATTAAGCGATCGCAGCGATATGCTATTACAATATATGCGATTAAGGTATAGTGTGATTTAAAATATTTGCTAATAATAAAATTGACGATTGAAACCAAATGAAACAGTAAAATAAGCGATCGAGGTAAAATGCGACTAAAGCTATTAGCGAACAAAAAAAAATACGACTTTGACACAAAGCGAAAATAATATACACGATCGAGGTGAAATGCGAATCGGTGAATCGCTACAAGAAATTTATGCTTTTGAGGTAAAGGACTAACAAATGGTTTCCGAACCGTTTCAACTTGTGTCTCACTAAGGGTGGAATCACATCTATCAGCACCGATGCGCATTTTGTCTATAGAAAAAAGCTACTTTGAATGAATATGCAGAACAACAACCAACCACCACCACAACTACAACCGGTGAAATTACTAGGCATTCCATCTCGGTCCTCAGGGCTGGCAACGCATTTGAGGTCTTAGGATTATAGTCTTGAGAATTCAAATGTCTATGGGTCTCAGATTCCGCTTACCATCAGGTGGCCTGAGTGCTCGTGTGCCTTCTCCTTATCATAAAAGAAGTCGGTTAAAAAAGATACGCATCTTCAAAAATAACAGACATTTTCTACAGGCAATGCGAATCGGTGCTGATATATGTGATTCCACCCTGTGTCCATCTAAATTGAAAGAATAGTGCTGATGTGTTCTCTCGTTGCAGGCCACGGCAAGACACACAAGGACGCGGCGAGCGTGCGCGCCACGCACCCCATCCCAGCAGCCTGCGGGCTGTACTACTTCGAGGTGCGGATCGTCTCCAAGGGTCGCGACGGGTACATGGGCATCGGACTGTCTGCCCACGGCGTCAACATGAACCGGCTGCCTGGTGAGTTAGGTTCATATAAATAAAATAATAAATATCACAGGGCAATAACACACACATTGACCTAGTCCCAAACTAATCTCTAGGTTTGTACTATGGGTACTAGACAACGATAAACTTACATATATAGAGAAATATATACTTAAATACGTAGAAAACATCCAAGACTCAGGAATAAATACTCGTGCTCGTCACACAAATATCTGCCCTTACCGGGATTTGATCCCAGGACCCCGAGCTTCGAAGGCTGGGTCACTACCATTTAGGCTAGCGTGTCGTCATATATTCTGGCATTACATAGAAAATCGCTTAAGAATAGTTACTTGAGTTTTTGAGGCGTTGCTTTAGAATTGTTTGCAACACCCTCAACATATTCGAAACTTGAATAAGTTCAGGAAAGCAGGAGTTTAAATCCTTTATTTTATAGAGAGAAGATCGCTGTCTACTGCGTAAATTGTGTATTTTGTGGAGTTTTGGAATTCTTCTTTCCATATATGTATAGTAAATAGTAAGGACAAAATCAACAAGATATATGGAAAGTGTACATTTTATGAAACCTCTAAGCCTTAACGCTTTTTAGGGTTCCGGAGCTGAATGGCAAAAGCGGAACCCTTATAATTTCGTCATGTCCGTCTGTCCGTCTGTCCGTCCGTCCGTCCGTCCGTCCGTCCGTCCGTCCGTCCGTCCGTCCGTCTGTCCGTCCGTCTGTCCGTCTGTATGTCACAGCCATTTTACTCAGAGCCTATTGGCACTATATAATTAATGATTAAACGAACTTACCTGAAGTGATGTTCTATCATAATTATACGAAGTGCTTCGTCCGAGATGAAATAAAGATATTTGTAGTATCACGTACTGTCTGGCTGTTTTCCCACTAAGTTTTTAGTCAATCAGTATCTGAAACACACTTTTTTTAAAAAAATTGACAACACCCTACTCCCGCCATCTTGGTCAACCTCATTAAGTTTAAAGCATAGGCAATAATATTTCACAACCTGGGTAATCCAGGGCGGGTGGGCATGCAATCTCTCGGACGAAGCACTTCGTATAATTATGATAGAACATCACTTCAGGTAAGTTCGTTTAATCATTAATTATACTCCGTGCTTCGTCCGAGATGAAATAAAGATATTTGTAGATTTTTAAAGCTGGTGAAATATTATTGAAGTAATTTGAATAAAATAAAACTGCTTATTTATTCATTGAGGTACGCAGTATTTATTTAAGTTTGTTATTATTACAATAACAAGTAATTTTAGGTACACACACTTTTATAATCAACATCTTTGAGTCTTATGTTTCCTGTCATATTATTTAGTTTTAATATAATCTTAAAGCAGGCAAGTAGAATTAAACATAATGCTCTTAATTACTAATGTTCTTACTGAGAACAGTTAAACCATAATCATTGAGATTATCATCTATAACCTCTCTATTATAATATTTTGCGAAAACATTTGAGCGTCCACTCCAACCTGCCGTCCTACGTATTATATCTATGTTTAAACCAGAACGTTGTGCTACTGATGTGGACGCATGTCTCGTGGAGTGGGCTGTAAATATTGAGGTATCAATTCCACTTTCATTTAGAGTATCTCTGATCCAACGGCTAATAGTTTGACTTGTTACAGCTTTATAAGGAGCTTTAAAACTTATGAAAAGATTAGTTGTTGATTTTCTTATCGACTTAGTTGCTTCAAGGTAAGCTAGTAATGACTCTGCAGGGCAAATTTCTTTTCTGTCAGTGAAAAAAGGTAATCTTAAACAAGGCTGCAATGCCCCAGGTCGAGATGTCTTAATAATGTCAGGAATATTAATCATTAATTTGTTTGTACACTTTGTTATATTTTTTATATTTATTTTAGCTAAGGTTTGCACTCTGTGTGCTGTCACTAATGCTAATAAAGTGGTTGTTTTCTTGGTTAAATGTTCTAAAGGAATATCTTTATATGGATAAAATATTGCCAAAAAATCCAAAACAACACAGGGGTCCCATGTAACGTCATATTTAGGTTTGGGTGGGCGCAGTCTATAAAAACCTTTAAATAACCTGGCAACTCGATCATCTGACCCTATATGTGGTCCTAGAATCAAAGATATTGCTGATCTATAACAATTAAGAGTTCCATACTGAGCACCAGAGTTAAATATTTCCGTTAAGAATGTGATTACAGTGGGAATTGATGCCTCAAAAAAATCAATTATAATAGATTTCTTACAAAAAATTATCCACTTCCTAAAAACAACATGATATTGTTTTAGAGAATTATTTGATAAGGAAGCACAAATTATATTAAGGGCTTCTTGGGGGACATTTCTTCTTAGGTAAGCTTCGCGGATAATCTCCCTGCAATCAATGTTATTGACTGTTGAACATCGTTCCTATTGGACAAACACAAGGCGTTATGAGACGGAGCAATTGTTATCATTTTTGAACAAAGATCCATATACAGGGGATACCATGGCTGTGACGGCCACTGTGGAACAACAACTATGCCCTCAGCATGATCATTAATAATCTTCCTTAAAACTTTTAATATTACTGCTACAGGAGGAAACGCATAAAATTTTAAATGCTCCCAATCTAACGTGAACGCATTGATAGCATAAGCATCTGGGTCGCGATTCCACGATACATATTTTTTACATTTTTTATTTAATCTTGTTGCAAATAAGTCTATATCTGATGAACCTAAGGCTTTTACAATATTACTGAAAATATGGTCGCTTAAGACCCACTCGTTATCCGGGTGGGTTCTCCTGGATTCAGCATCAGCGACATTATTTTCTCGAGAGCTGATGTAAGACGCGAAAATAAATATATTTTTTGTTTCGGACCATTGCCATATACTGTGGGCAATCTTATTAAGATGTACAAATCTAACACCCCCCATCCTATTTATGTAGGCAATGGCTGTTGTATTGTCAATCCTTAATAAAATTTGACAATTAAACAGATCTCTTGCAAAAATTTTTAAACCAAAGAAAGCTGCTAATAGTTCCAAATAATTTATGTGTTCTTTTGCCTCTTCATTGCTCCATTGACCACAAGCCCTCTCCTCACCACTTACAGCCCCCCACCCTTTTATGCTAGCATCAGAGTAAATTTCTAACACATATTTGTCATCTCTAATGGGATTTATAGCTTGATCAATTACCTTTAACCACCATTCTAAATCGTTGGATAAATTTTTTGGTATGTACATGTAGCTATCATAATTATTGTTGTGCAGCAACGCCAGATATTTGCATCTTTCTATTTGTTTGGTGTACAACCACCCATATTGAACGGCGGGGCAAGCAGAGGTGAGTAGACCGGCAAGACGGGCGAACTGTCTTATTGTGCATCGAGACATTTTTGTAAATTTTATCAATTCTGTTTTTATTAACGATTTTTTATCATCTGTAAGACTTAAGTGAAAACTTTTTGTGTTAATCAAAAACCCAAGATATCTACATATTGTGCTAGGAGTTAAGCAGCTTTTATCCTCATTAATGATGAAGCCTAGAGATTGAAGAATTTTTCGTGTGATCAAAATATTTTTTGAACATTGCGAAGCAGAGCTAGCTATTAAACAATAATCATCTAGGTATATATTACATAAACATCCTAAACATCTTAATAAGCTAACCACAGGTTTTAATAATTTCGTAAACACATGGTGCTGTGCTCAAGCCAAACGGCATCACATTAAATTCAAATATTTTTTCCTGCCACTGGAAACGTAAGTACTTTCTATGGTCAGGGTGGACTGATATTAGAAAATAGGCATCCTTGAGGTCCAAGGTTGCCATGTAGTCTCCTTGAGAAATTAATTTTATCGTTGTTCGCAAATCCTCTAATTTAAAATGTTTTGTTTCAATCATTTTGTTCAAAGACTTCAAATTTAAAATAAATCTATTCTTTCCATTCGGCTTGCGGATTAAGAAATACCCTGATAGGAACTGATCTCTTGATGTTATACATTCAGATATAGCACCTATTTCAATGAGATCATTAATGGCTTCAGAATACTCTTTTAATTCACTATTTGAACACTTAGGAGGTAATGGCACATTGATTTGAGTCACTGTTTCTAAAAAGGGTATTCTGTAGCCATTTACCCAAGATAAAATTACAGGGTCATTAGTTAGACGACACCACTGTGAATAAAAATAAGTGAGCCTGCCAGCACGACATACCGTATTTAGCGGCGCCGATTCATGAAAGCTTGTGAGCGCGGCTGCTGTCGCTGCGGCCTCTGCGGAGGCGCGGGGTACGGCGCGCGCGCCGGAGGTGGGTACGGGTACGGGCGGCTCGGCCCCGGCGCAGGCTCCTGTCTCCTTGTTACTTCCGTCTGCCTGTTGTTCGGAAGTGGAGTCCTCGAGTTTAAATAAGGCTTCCTTTTAGTTTGTGTCTGAATTTTCATGTCTGCGCCAGACTTATTTATGAATTTTGCTGCTCTTAGAGTATCCGATAGTTTTTCTCCAAATAAATATTTATCAATATCTGTCTTATAAAGGTGATCCTTTATATCTTTTTTTAAAGCTGAACATATGAAACTTCTCCTTATCATAGAGTCATTATGCTGAAGGTCGCATAAAAGGCGACCTGCTACAATCAATGGCTTTATGTATGCAGCATCTTTATTCCCTGAACTCAGGAGTTTTGTTATGGCTTCACCTAAACATGATATTGCTGCAGCCCTTTGTCTTTGTTTATGTTCGATTGCTTTGTCTTTTTTGATAAGTGCCTCTGACAATGCAGCCTTCACCTCATCATTTAATATTGGTGCATCAAGAAGTTTGCAATTTTCCGGTGTAAAGATATTTTCAACATACTCTTTTCGAGCTTCTTTCGATAACCCATTGGTTGTAATGAAATTCCAACGAACCGCCAGATCATTTTGTATCTCTGGTCCATATTGTTTATCCTTACAAGGCGTCTCTCCCAAGAGATCTAAAAGCTCCTGATCAATCTCGGGCTCAGTAGTAACCGTATTTTCACTGGCTGTGGAATTTGTAGGCTGGACAACCGTTTCAGGTGCTAAAGCAGTTCCAGATAAGATCACTGATAACCCATCAGGCTCATTTTTATCTTTATTGGTGATATCTGCAAGTATTTCCTGATCTTCCATGTGCTCAAAGTTACTTGCACTGTTGTTACTAATAATGTCCTCATCTAGTGTATGTAACTTATCTGGAAAAAAATATCTATTATTTAATAGAATATCCATGCCTATAACGGCCATCCATAAGTGACAGTAGTCAGGTAGATCCTTGGTTTATGAAAAGATCGGTATAGTCCTATTAACTATACACCTCTTAACTTAAAAAGAATACAATTATGTATAATTCGAAAGAATTATTGCACAGAATTAGTCCTTTTAACTAATCACTAAATGTGCATATCTTTATTTGGCACAGTAATAGTCCGTTGTTATTTAAACTTCAACTACACGCCGCCATGATACCCTGCGTCGGGACGTCCCTGTTTTAGACGAACACTGCATAATCTTTTGAGAATGATACTCAAAAACATTTCTACAATTTAGATTGTAGGTACTTACTGTTATTTTCATTTTTATTTTTCATTTCCGAAGGTTCCGAAGAGGAACTACTGCTGCTAGACAACCCGCGGCGTCGGCGCAGTCTTTTACTTAATTTACGAATCTTTCGTAAAATGTACGCGTCACTAACTTCGTCACGACGTTTTCGTTTCGGCATCTTCAAAAAAATCTCACTTGTTGCATTTAATAACCTTCTTCAATTTTTAATTTTTATGTGCGTGGTTTTACAGCCGAGCACTAAAACGCGAATGAGGTTGACCAAGATGGCGGGAGTAGGGTGTTGTCAATTTTTAAAAAAAAAAGTGTGTTTCAGATACTGATTGACTAAAAACTTAGTGGGAAAACAGCCAGACAGTACGTGATACTACAAATATCTTTATTTCATCTCGAACGAAGCACGGAGTATAAATGAAATTTAGAGGACAGATGTATTCTATGAACCGCTATACAATGATGTAGTAAAATTGAAAACAAATATATATTTAGGGGTGGCACTCATGTAACTAGGGAGGAAAACATTTTTTTTGAGTTACATCAGCGTGTGGGGTATTTTTAGATAGGGCTTCCAAAATGATACAGAGGTTTTTAAGTGACTTTTTTACGTAAGTGAACAGTTGGCGAGATATACGCTTCTAAAGTCGTAAAAATTCTGTCCGGATGGGTAGCTTTTGAACTGTTAAATAGAACATTCTAATAAAAATTACAGTAGTAGAACATACGAAATTCTTCCAACCAAAATTGTTTTGAACACGATACGCTGTGTAGTTTTGAGATTTTAATAAAAAAAAAAAAAAAGGAATTTCAACCATGAACTGAACGTTCATCCCAGCTACGGAACCCTTCACTGTGCGTGGTCCGACATGCACTTGGCCGGTTTTTTTATTTCTCCAATATTTGAGAACATGGTTATCACTGGATCACGCAGTCGACTCGTGGCGATTCTCGCAACGACCATTTCTCGTTATCTAAAAGTTTCCGCATACTTTAACGAACTCTGAACGACATTAATAAAGCATTGTATAAAGAGTGTATAATAATTTGCAAAAAGTTAGGAATTTTGCTTATTAAACTGTCGAAAAAAGTTTGCTGATTTTCTATTATCGTTGATAAAATGTTTCGGAACGTTTGGGAATATCGATGTACTACTTGGGTTGGTTCCAAAATTAATTTATAAGCTTCGATATTGGTTCTAGTAGAATAGTAGATAGTGGAAACACGTACATTTTATGCTTGATAATGTCCCTTGTTAAACTTCTCACGTATAATTAACATAGTTTGGGTTTACCGATCATAAGGGAAACCCTACAGTTTGAAACCAATTATCTCAAAGCAGAGGCCCGATTAGTACCTCGTCGCAGCTATTGGTACCACTCTCGCTTTGATACATCACTGCGACTAGGTACGGTCAAGGACTTTAATTGTTAAGCCAGTATGGAACCCTGTCATAGTGACAACATTAATCACTAATTTTAGGTTTCTTTCATATGGTTTGATGCTGTCAGTATAACAGGGTTTCATTGTGGCATAACAATTAAAGTTCTTGACTGTACTAAAATGTACAGTTACTTCTGAGTTCGACTGTACAAGGCACTACAGTATGTATGACATACTGTAGTGCCTTGTTACAATACACTGAACTGAAGTACTCAATTTCAATTTCAATTTAAATTTTCTTCAATTTCAACAACGGATGACAAAGTATGATTGAGTTAATGACATTTTACAGTGACAAGGTTCAAACAAAGGGGTGTCATAATTTTTGACGCTGTCATTATAACAGGGTTTCATAGTGGCATAACAATTAAAGTTCTTCACTGTACTAAAATTTACAGTTACTTCTGAGTTCGACTGTTCATACATACTGTAGTGTCTTGTCACAATACACTGAACTGAAGTACTCGATTTCAATTTAAATTTTCTTCAATTTAAACAAAGGATATTAAAGTACGATTGAGTTAATGGCATTTTACAGTGACAAGGTTCACACGAAGGGTGTCATAATGCGTTTCACGTGTATCTGTAGGTCTGTTTGTCGTCCAGATGCCCCGGCTCGGACGCGGTTTTCTTCAAGGATCCCAGGTTAAACGGCAACGGATTAGCTAGGTTTCATGAGGATCATTTGGGCTGTTTAGAGATAGTTTTTTTTTTTTTTTATGTTAAGGAGAAGGCACACGAGCACTCAGGCCACCTGATGGTAAGTGAAATCTGAGACCCATAGACATTTGAATTCTCAAGATTATAATCCTAAGACCTCAAATGCGCTGCCAACCCTGAGGACTAAGATGGAATGCCTCTATGCTATGTATAGTCAAAAGCAAAAGTTGATGATCATTTTAGTACCTTGTCCCTTTCATTACTTTGCCGCAACCCGATTGTCGCAGTATTGTTACGTTAGTGCGATAAAGTACTGTACTTTTGCTGTTGATTGTTCCTGGGCGACCGAGCTCTGCTCCGGTGTACGTAGACGACACTATTAAATCACAATTTGGTATGTCGTCTATTTATGTCAAATACCTTGGAACCCGATTTCTCGGCGGGTTCCTTTTCCTTGTAAATGACGGTGACCGATCGATTTTTTGACCCAATAAACCCCTATTTCGCAATTTTCACCAGATTGCTAGCCTTCTGCAACTGTGGTGACTTTTTTAGAAAAATTCTACTAAGGTGGAGTCCGTCAGACGTCATTTTTGATTAAACATAGAAAAAATACTAATGGGTCAATGATAATTATTGTTTATTAAGTGTATAGCATGATTATTTAATTTTCATGTGGAATTTATAATAAGCATGTATAAGGGCTTCTAAATAAAAAAAATGGCATTAACTTGAACAAGGTAAAAAAATCTGGAGTTTTTAACATAGGTTAGTTTATAATGCCCCGAGTCTTTAGGAGAGGTTGGTGAGCGATACAGACCTATTTCACGCTATAAAGCGATTTTTTTTGGCGGTGTCTGATAGACGTCACGTTAGTCGCAGAGGGTTAGACCCGTTTTCGAGAACGTGATTTCAAATATTATATACGTTTATACAAATATTGCTTGTTTAATAGTATATAGAAAGCTCTAAAGGTCGCCATTATATAGCGGGTTTTATCTATTGAATAGATATTAATTTTACAATAGAGAACTTGCATGAAAAACAGAATTGAGTTTCATTGATACGATTTAGGAGAACATGTAAAAAAAAGCATTTACAACGCAATACACTAAAGTTTTGACCCGTTTATAAAGGTTTTATATAGAATCAAAATTTGATAAAATTTTAAAACTTCTTTTAATGTTTAGTTTGTATTTTTTGGCATCCTCATTTTATTTACGTAATATTTTAATTTAACGATATCAATTGGCACATAGTAGGTAATTTACGAAAAAAAATCTTATATTTTAAACATTGAACAACATTGAGCGAAATAATTTGTAATTTTTTCATAAGATATAAAGAAATTACAATATAATTATTTCGCGTATACAGTTATTCCATTCATAGCACTTTCTAGAGAGCGTAAGAAGAAAGGTTATGCCTGTTCCCTATTGTCTGATATGTTACCTACAACGCTCCGGTGTCTCCGCAGGGTGGGACAAGAATTCGTACGGGTACCACGGCGACGACGGGCACTCGTTCTGCTCGTCGGGCACGGGACAGCCGTACGGGCCCACGTTCACGACGGGCGACGTCATCGGCTGCGGCGTCAACCTCGTCGACAACACCTGCTTCTACACCAAGAACGGACACCATCTCGGGATCGCCTTCCGAGGGTTGCCGGTCAGTTGCATGCTCGTTTATTTATTTACACGTTTTCATCTCAGATAAGGCCGTTGGTATTATCAATAGTAAGCTTTAGTTTCGTGTCTGTTATAAGTCTGACCTGGGCCCGTAGCACGTCACTTTCTGGCCAGTGTATCAGTTCGAGAGTGACAGATGTGCTATCCACGTGTATCCACATCGACATAGGCGACCATCTACGGGCCCTGTTGAATATTTAAAATTCTCCAGGTTTAAACAGTTTATAATGAATTGTTGGTAATTCTGTAGCTCTGCCTACCTCACTCTGGGAACGAAGGCGTCGTTTTGTATGTATGTATATATATATGTATGTATGTATGTATGTATGTATGTATGTATGTATGTATGTATGTATGTATGTATGTATGTATGTATGTATGTAGGTATGTATGTATGTATGTATGTATGTGTGTGTGTGTGTGTGTATGTATGTATGTATAATGAGTGCTCCCGACTACGACAAAGACTATACGACTTTGTCCAAACATAAGTACTAACCGTAGACCCATTTATTTATTGTAAGAATGAGGCCTAAAGAAAGTACAAGGTATTTTCCCGCTTTTAGCTTAGTGCGTCTCTATAGCTACAGAGAGAGAGGCAAGACAATATGCGTAACGCTCAGGTAAACTGTCAAAATGTATGGAATTGACATAAGTTTTTAACGCGACCGTCCACCGTCCGCGGCAGCCTACGTCAATACTATACATTTTCGAGAACGATAACGCTCCCGCAAAGCGTATTGTCTAGGGCCACAGATAAGTTAAGACTAGGGCCACAGTTAAGTTATCCGAGCGGCAAGCAAGCCGCGATCAGCTTGTGTTAGGTCACCTAAGGGTGGACACAGATGGGTTGGATGGATGGAGTTACGTCTGGGAGTGTGGGCAATGTGTATGAAACTGACAATAGTACATTTTGATACAAGTGCGGAAAGTATGTCATTTTACACGAGTCCCGAAGTATCTTGGCCCGAGCTGCAAGCGAGGGACAAGACTCGGGACGAGTTAAAATGACAGTTCCGCACGTGTATCAAACGACGTTTTTTAATACATTTGCGAAAAAATATCGATGAAACAAAAATAAATCAGTAAATAAAACTATTACAAGAGACAATTTTACTTTTAATTGATACAGACTTTATGAAATGGCAACGGTTGTGACCATTCAGTCAAATAAAAAAAAAAAGTCACCATAATTTAATTACCTATACCTAAAAATCAAAAAGTATAATTCTCTATTAACCAGCGGTAATGCATAAAGGTGGATTCACATTACGCCGTACTCCGCCCGGTTTCGGCATGGTGTAATGTAAATTCACCTTAATAAGCAACTATCTAATCATTCGTAATACTAATTCAGATTCAGCCATCTTGATGAGAGCTGTTTTTTTTTTATATTACCTAGATACATTTTTTTGTGTGTATGTATGTATGTATTTAATTTTAATATTTTAAATTATATTACCTATGTATAGTCTCAATGCTAAATGACGTAATCAAAAAGTGGTTGAACATGCAAACTCTTTGGTTGGATGCACGGCTTGGAAGTTGAAACAAAATTATATTTAAAAAAAAATGGAAAACTATAACGCACTAGTGCGTAATATCCAACTTTCCGCACGAAATACACCTACGAAAAGTACCACTTTTTGAGCAACTGTGTTAAAAAAGCTTTTTAGTTGTACCTCACAAGACTAGCCTTACTCGTGGCATTGAAGAATCAACAAAATAATGTATTTGTTCCCAGTCCAACCTGTACCCAACGGTGGGCCTGCAGACGCCGGGCGAGGTCGTGGACGCGAACTTCGGACAGCAGCCGTTCGTGTTCGACATCGAAGACATGCTGCGGGAGCTGCGCGCGCGCACGCGCCTCGCCATCGACGAGTTCCCGCTGCCCTCCGCGCAGGGCCAGTGGCAGCAAGTCCTACACAGGTACTAAAACATTTATTCACTTTTCACGCTCTAAAATAACCCGTAATAGCCTCGTAATAGCCAGGTAGACTAAAGTGATGCATTGAATTTCCTACTAAAGTAACCTGAGAACTAAAGTACTTCCTCTTTTTATTTTCCTTATAAGTAAAAGTCTTGGAACACTACAAACAGCGAGATACATGTTGCCATTTGATGATGTTGCCCTTGTCGTCGGAGTGCGCAGATTATTCGGTGTTCAGAGGAAGAAGATATATTATAGATAGATTAGTTCGAATTAGGATGGATTCGGAATGACACTATTTAGTATGGCGTTTAAATATTCCATTAAATAATAATATTGCACTTAATAATATGGAAAACAGTACGTATGGTATTCGTATAATTATGGCATATTTTATTTTGGAAAAACAAGACTATGCCGAATAACTTTTCTAGTAAACGAACCATTCGGGCAAATGAATTTCGGGCCAACGAAATTATAGCATATGAATTTCGGGCAAAGAATAGGCAACCGTGTTGTAGCCCTGCAGGCACTTTCATAAATGAAATACTCACGTTTTTTTTATTAACTTGATTCAAGTTTCGTGACTTATGTCGATCAGGCAGAGGCAGGTATGTGATTGTAAATCAGTAGCATCCTCACGATTGGAGAATTACTACCCAACTTTGTTTTCCAGAGAATTTCCTTGAACAGCTTGTAGACTCCTTTACGAGGTAATCTATTTGGAACAGCAAAATGAACCCTACATAGCAACTCAGTACTATCGATTCCCCTACAGTTGACGAGTTTATGAAGGAAAAGATGGTGTAATACCTTTCCTCTGAGGTTTGAGGTCAGGTGAAAGAATTTCAGACGCTCTCTGTATTGATCCAAGTGATTTAGTCTGACGAGATTCATAGCTTAAGACGGACAGAAAACGCCTCTTTCAATACGTCCTCTGTGAACCTCAAATAGAGAAGACCAAGCTTGAGAGCAGTACTCAAGGTTACTTCTCACTAGCGAGTTATATAGGAGTAACCTGGTTCGTACGCGTTTGAAGTGCTTAGTGTTTCTTGTAACAAAGCCCATCATCTTCGACGCTTTATTAACGATTTTGTTCACATGTGCGTTAGAGGAAAGCTGGCAATCCAACGATATTCTTAAATCCTTAATAGTTTTTACACTTTTAAGCGCGTTATTCCCTATCTGATACTTAGTAGGGTCTATTCTCTTATTGCGGGTAAAAGTAAGATGGCAGCATTTTCCCGGGTTAAAATCAACGTCATCCTGAAGAAGTTTGCCATCCTCACAACTTCTGATTGGTCTCATGATCTTTAGGTGGTCAGCGAAAAGGTAAGGTTCAGAATTGATACAACTATCTACTATGTCATTTATGAATGCCAAAAACAATATGGGACCCAAATGTGAGCCTTGTGGGACACCTAATGATGCGATATAGTAATTAGCTCTCCATTAAATGCAACACAGAGTCTACGAGTTACCAGGTAGAACATGAGCCAACCAAGCAATGAATCACCAACACATAATTACAATATAGAACTTAAAATTAACACATCTATTAAAACACTTGCTGTGCCAGCTCGAAATCGCTGAAACACCCCTCGGCCAGAATTCCTCCTTTAGGTGGACAGATTGACCGTGAGAGATGTTCGTTGCAGGATGGTGTCGACGTACCTGGTGCACCACGGGTACTGCAGCACGGCGCAGGCGTTCGGGCGCGCCACCAGCCAGCCCATCCAGGAGGACATAGCTTCCATCAAGAACCGACAGAGTAAGTAGTGCGGCTCTAGGTAACTCATCAAGTCATCACTTCATCGAATTTAATTTCATTGAACGCTAATTTCTGCTGAAACCATGTTTTCAGCGTATCTTAAACATTAACTACGTAGGTTAGGTTAGATGATTAAGATACCCTGAAAACAAGGTTTCAGCAGAAAATAGCGTTCGATGAAATGATACATCCGATGAAATGATAGACACCCGTGGCTCTATGCCTATGATACGATAGCTCTTATTAACTTGAAAGTAATGGCGGCCGAGATAAAAACACACGCGGACATGCAACTAGCGAAAATGACACGATTCGAGTTCAATATTTCCTAAACGGTCCACCAAATCTAAAATTGATAAGGTATAAATATATATTTTTTGCTATCTAATGATGACACTCTTATAATGGTACAAATTATCCCATGCTTTACACGTACCAGACGTGTCCGGTTTTTTTCCAAAATTTTATTTTACAACTTTGTCGGAGCTATTTACGTCGTTATACCAAATAACAGTTTTGTGATTGTAGTAGGTACGGTCTAGGACTTTAATTGTTATGCCACTATGGAACCCTGTCATAATGACAGCGTTAATCATAAAATTTAGCTTTCTTTCATGTGGTTTGAGACTGTCATTATGACAGGGTTCTATAGTGGCATAACAATTAAAGTCCTTGACTGTACCAGAAGTCTGAGTATAACCGCGGACAGACAAAGTATACCTAACGGTTCCTTGTTGACTATGGAACCCTAAAAATGAGAAAAGGTGTAATAAAGAAGCTTATATATGACACTGGAGATTGCACGGCGAACAACGCTTTAAAGCCAAGAAAAGTGACGTTGAATGTCGTCGGTTATGGTTTTTTGTCCCTTTTTGGATTAAAAGGATGGGACAAAACAGAAGCGACGTTTTTTGTCCCTTTCTTTAGGATGAAAAGAAGGGGACAGAAAAAAAGTCGATGTCATTCAAGGTCACTTTTCTTGGCTTCAAGGCGATGTTCGCCTTGCAATCTCTATTGTCATATATAAGCTTCTTGGGTGTATTTAACAAACGTATTATACGTTTCGGCATTTTAACATACTTGCATAATTTGTAGAACTCTAAAATTTCACAGACTTATAGCGAATGTTTGTTTTTGCAGAAGTGTCAAAACTGGTGATATCAGGGCGCATCGGGGAAGCAGTAGAGCTGACCCGACGGTTGTACCCCGGGCTGCTGGAGCGAGAGAGAGAGCTGCTTTTCGTGCTGCAGTGCCGGCAGTTCGTCGAGATGGTCAACGGGACCGAGCAGGGAGAGGTGTGCACTCGTTTACAGACTGACTGTTCTGTAGGGCCAGACAAGTTGCATTCGACAATCGTTGGCGATTATGTTTCGATTGAAAAATATATGAAATTGACGTGAGCCACCGAGATAGTACCACGTGACTATCTCGGTGGTTTACGTCGATTCCATACGTTTGTCCATCGAAACCTAATCACTAACGATTGTCGAATGTAACTTGTTAGAAATAAAGATAAATGATGCTGCGCGTATCGCTCGTCGTTACACCTAACGAACGTATCCACGTAAAAAAATCTGGTGAAGTGGAATCATTATTACTGTTGTATAAAAGGTGCCTTGACTATGAATTGCCGAATGCGTGAGTCAAAAGATAGCGATGCTAGTAAAGACGCTAAATAAGTTGGTTTCTTCGGAAATTTTTAAAGTTCCGAAATATAAAGAAGCTTATAGCGCTTTCCAATCTGACGAACAGTTACGACAACTTGTGATACGTTTTGTTGTGAAGCGATAACATCTTTCTTTTCTGGCTGACAGATGAAGTACTTGAACTACTGAATGTAGAAACGTTAAAATCTACATAAATGTATTGCTTTTTATAAGATCGACAATGATCAAGAAAATAATGTAGAAGTCTCTGGTACCAGGATAGGGATCCCAAAATTCCCATCTAAAAAAAAGCATATATCTGATATTCACCCTCTCCGTTGCCAAACGACACAGCCTAGTCCTCTTATTCATAAACGCGCAACAGCTAAAGTATTAAAAATGTCTTTACCAGTCATTGTGACATTTGAATTTGACAGAAAGCGACAAAGATTCTAACTAAAACAAGTTTATTATGCGTTTATGAATAAGGGGGAATGTGTTTTGGGACTCCCAATATCCGCTCGTGCCCCATACCTGGCATTTATTGCTCTAGTGTAGGCAGGCCCGACGTACTCCGCATTTTAGGCTGCTCTGTGATTCAGAAAACTAGCCTACATATGGAGCACAGGGTAAACAAGTTAGACCTCCTAAACGCCTCTTGTTAGAGGGTGGTCTAGACATATAAAAATCTTCCGTGACGGACCGACGGACAAAGCACGGCCTAAACCCGTGAAAATAGGATTGAAAGGACAATTTGTAAAAATATTTGGAACGTGGTACATACCGCCCAAGTAGACATAATTTATATATCAATGGAAAGGTATTTTTTTAGAGCAAAGATAACCAGGGCGCATGTCTTCATTTGCTGTTCCTATTTGTATGACTTATCCAACAGCACCACCATCATTGCTATTAAGCGGGTACCAAAGTGCCCATTGACCTCTCGAGGGAGTATTGTTTGGCTGCCCCAGGGCCTCACTAAGAAAGGATTGGTGGAGCCCTGCGTGAGCGGTGGTGTGCCGCGCTGTAGGTGTGTGTGTGTGTGTTGCAGGCGTGCGGCGAGAACGGCGCCGGCGCCAACGGCGTCGCCACCTCCGTCATCTCGCACACCAGCCGCGCGCCGCACCACACCAACGGTCAGTGCCGCCCGCCCCCGCCCCCGCCACCCCGCTAGTATACCGATAGGGACTGCATTCTCGCTCAGGGAGAAGTGCGCGGTTTTTGGACGACTCGCACCATACATTTCACTTTCAGCCGGAGGCAGAGTGCTTTTTTAGACTAAAGAGAGGTTTTTTTTTATTAATTAGTAACGCAATTGCATTGTAATAGGCCAAGAATGTTTTTATTACGTATGAACCCCAAACCTGCCCAAAAATTTTCACATTTCCGAGCAGTGTTGAGAAAACTGTCTTAAATCAATAAATAAATATCACACGACAATGTCACACAATTTGACCTAGTCCCAAACTAAGCTCTAGGCTTGTAGTATGAGGTACTAGACAACGATTAATATACTTATATAAAGAAATATAATACAGAACATCCAAGACTCGAAACAAATACTCGCGCTCATCACACAAATATCTGCCCTTACCGGGATTTAAACCCAGGACCACTAGCTTCAAAGGCAGAGGTTCATGGATTATATTGTATTCATAACTTGAATCTAAAACTAGCATCACATGTCATTTGGAACTCTATTCCTCCCGGTAAAACCATATTGCCATATATATTTAAAAATAATTTTGTTTTAACAACATATTTCGCACATGTCGAGTTTTAGAAAATCACCATGAACTTTTATTACAAAACTAAGTCCATAGATATCACACGGGACAATTGTTCGGTTGAAGGTACGCTAGTGGACTAAAAATAAGTCTGTTATCGTTTTAAGTGTTATTTTTTTTAATGTAGTTATATTTTCTAACGCAGGTCCTGTATCTTGCACATTTCGACATGATTAATTTCATCATCCATTTAAACCATTTGAGGCAGCTATTTGGGTTAGGTTAGCCTAACTTATCGAAATAGCGTCTAAGGCGAGGTAGTTATTCGATTAAACTTTAATTGATTTCCTTTTGGTTTGAACAACTATGGTCATCTATGTACATAATTATGCTACATCCGATATTCAAACGTTTTATCACTGTAATACGGAAGTAATCGGGGGACGTCGCCGTACCCTGCGTCACGGGACTTGTGAGATTTATAGATATTTTTAATGATCTTTTTTACGCAATATCTCGCGTAATCCTCTTATTAAATTGATTTGACCTCCGAAAAAAAAGAAGGTATCATAAGTTTAATGTGTGTGGATGGAACATTGTACCTCCCAAACGTATTAACTAATTGGGTCACGGTTTTTTGTAAAGAAAGCTAGTTTAATCGGTATGGTTCTTAGCTAGGTTTCATACAAAATCGGTTGAGCTGATGAAGAGATAAAAGCTCTGAAAGAAGGGATTCCACTACATCGCGAGTATTTTATCTGTTTAATAGTTACATCTCATATTAACAAAATTAATTTGAACCAGTCTTTTGTAGACTTGTTTATTACAGAAATGAAACATGTAATTGTTGTTAATGGTTGAATGTTACCGTGTTTGTGTTCCAGGCGTGTCGGAAGGCGCGAGCGAACCCCGTAAGGACTCGGACGTGGACATGAGCCCCTCGCCCCCCACGCCGCCCGCCAACGGCGCGCACCACGGTACGTACCCTGCTCGATGCTCTAGGGGGGCTCGTGGGACCTTTAAGGGTCCAGGAATAACTAGGTGTCTAAGGGATCTAATGGGACATGCCGTGGTAGGATTTATAACGGGACCTAAACGGGGTTAGTAGTAGAATGACTCTGTGGTAAAATTACAGACTCGCGAAAAGACCACGTTGCTTGTAGTCTACATCTAAAAATGTCTAAGTCGGAAAATAAACACATTGCTATTTTCATTTTATGTCTGTCTTAGCTAAATCGACGAAGCCCCGCACGGCGGGGCTCCTATTCTTAGGCAGTTTTCCCTTCGGGCATTTGAAGCTACCTAACGAACCTAATCTTACTAGTAATGCAAACGAAGTCGTAATTTCACGACTCAGACATTTTGAGATATAGGCTAAGCGGTGTGGTCATTTTGTGAGACTAATTTTGCTACTACCCCTAGTGGGTTTAGAGGATTCTAGAGACACATGGCCGCTAGATACTTTTAGAATAGAAATGGATGAACCCAAATTGTGATAGCACTGATTATTTAAGAGGATATTAGCAATTTTCTCTAGTCGATAGGAACGATCGGCCTTATAAGAAACTAAACAATAGTGCTTCGTGACTTTAACGCCATTTTTTAGCTGATGCACGAATCTGTCTCAAGGGCGTTAAAGCGACGAGGTAAAAAAGTGCTACCTATAAAGCTGAGGAAGTGTATGTATGCTAATGCAGAATATTGATAAACGAATGTATCACAGAGTCGTTGATGCTAATACAGGAGTAAACAACAAATTATAGTGATCTGTCGTCTTCAAAAAAATGTACATAGATAAAGGCTTTTATCGACACGTCAACACGACACGTTGGCCTAGTTGGAAGTGACCCTGCTTCCGAAGCCGGCTCTCCCGGGTTCAAATCCCGGTAAGGGCAGATATTTGTGTGATGAGCACGAGTATTGTCCCTGAGTCTTAGATGTTTTCTATATATTTAAGTATATATTTCTCTATCTAAGTATGTTTATCGTTGTCTAGTACCCATAGTACAAGCCTAGAGCTTAGTTTGGGACTAGGTCAATTTGTGTGACATTATCCCGTGTTATTTTTTTTAAATTTAGTCATACAAACTATACGAGTAACTTTTGTTACACAAAGGAATCAAATAAGTTTTGTTTTAATTAATGCCTTTAACTATGGTTTTTTTTTTTTAAAACGTCCTTACTCAGTCTCAAAATTATCTGCCTCATTCTAATGGCTCTAGTGGATATTTGAGCACAGTGTTGGTTAGATTTATGCTGGTGAGTGTACTTTGTGCCTTAAATATCGTCAAATTGACTTCGTAATGTAACCTGAGGGAAAAGTTCCAAATACCAAGTTAATTGGAAATAGCAATGGGGAGTCAAAATTTATTATATGTATGACCCGTACACTACACATTATAGCCAGTTATTATTATTTATAATTGAAGTATTATTAATTATAATGATTTTATATTGATTAATATGATATTAATGATGTGTACGTTATTCCTATGTACCTTTCGCAGTTGATTTTTTATTATTATTGTTTGCACATCGCGCCATTCATACATATAGTCTTATAGGTTCATATAAATAACATTCAACATTATTTATTTATTATTTGCAAGTTGCTTTTATTTTCAAGCTTGAATGTATCGAATAAAATGTGTATAGGGAATATTTTTAACCACTTATGTTTTGTAAAGTCCTTCTTAATTATTATTTTTTTGACTAATCACTTTATTTACTGAAATTAAAAGATTATACCTGAAAATAGTTGTAATCATAAAAGTGGTTGTATTTAAACTTATATTATTAGTTTAAAAACTGTACCTGTACTTAATCGCGTATTAATTGAGTCTTATCTCGCCGTTTCGACTATTACAACAGCCGTGGTCGCAATTATATTAGAAGTAGACGTAGAAATAATTATTTTAAAACTTTTATGCCTCACCACGACTGATGTCAATGTTGTTGAAAGGTCGTAAATGTAGGGGATTATTACGCGATTATGTCCTTTAGTAATTGAGCAGGTTTCAGTTTGCATGGTTTAGTTTGCGTCGCTTCTCTGTCACCGGCATTAGCATCTCATCGCACCTAGTCGCATGGTTACTGTTTATTTATTAGTGATCATCGCTTGCGGTGCGCCGGCCGCGGGTCGAGAGCCTCTCTCGCGCATCTCGAGCTCGACGTGAACCGTGCTGTTTGACCCTTCGACTCGTAGCAACTGTTGAGATAAGAGATCAAAAAGCCACGCAATGTGACAACAAAGAACTAATACCTGATGGATATTTCCCTCAAAATAGACCTTAGTATCTATGTGGCAAAGTTGACATTCGCTCTGGTTTTGTATTTTACGTGGCGTTGAAAAGGTTAACCTAATTCGTCGTTATAATAATGTTTAAAATATAATCGTTCTCTATTTGACCAGGTATGAACAGGTTCCCGATGAAATGAAAATGGTTTGAAATTAACTGGGAAGGAACTCCTGTTTTGCTCTTTTACTTCATAAACGGAGGAGGTTCTCAATCCCGGTTACACATAGACTGGTGGACAGATTTGAATTATTTTTTTGTTTGATTATGTACATCGTTCTAGTTGGTCTCATTTTCAGCACGTCAAGATCTGATGATGGGATTTTGGAGAAATCAAAATAACTCCTTACACATTATAGGAATAAATATATGTGGACGACATAACAGTGTGTTTTAAAAAACTAAAACCCAACTTCAAAACGCAAAAATTAACTTCTTTTAAAATGGGTAGTCAGTCCAAGTGAAGTCGGCGTCCCACTATATCTTTGAAACCAAAAGCCGAATTTGAAATTGCACATGTTGATACTAATTCCACTGGGCAGGAACTCAGGGTTTATTGTAGAGTGAGAATAGATTTATTACGCATGATTTACATTACATATCGTCGTCTTACTTGCTCAAACTCGCATCTGCATATTTTTTTGCTGTTGGTAATTTTATTTTCATTCATTAATACTTAGAGGTAATAAGTTTACCAACAGCAAAAAATATGGAGATACGAGTTTTAGTAAGTAAGACGACGACATTTTGATCAAAAGATATCAATGCACATATGAGTAAGGTGTGTCGTCGAATGTATGCGTAAGCAATAATAATCTAATTGTTGTTTGAGAAAGCTTATTCTGATTTTGAACAGTTTGTTAAGGGTCAAATATTGCGGTTCTAAGGTTGACACTTGCAAACAAGAAAGCTTTAATCTTCTATTGTAAATAAAAAAAATCGACATCCACATCACCCATCGGCCCGGCGCACAACAGCACGGGAACATGGCACCTGTTGTGACGTTCGACAACTACGTCACCAGTGACTTTGTTGTTGAACGTCACATGTGTTGGGACGGAGGGAGGAAGCCAGCTGCTGCCCGACTTGCTGACTGAGTATTGCCAGATTCAAATAATTTCTCCGAGTTTATACCAAATGGATATTGCACTTGACGATTACTAAATTGAATCCTAGTTTGAATAACTTACCGAATAGTTTTTAGATGTGACTATAATCCACTTCGCGTCCGAAAAAAACCGATAAAAGTGCAAATACTCTTTGACATGTTATAATATTCTTCTAAATCAGCCGCCATTACTGTCATGTAAATAAGAGCTTTCGTAACGTTGACAATACAATATGGCTACACCGTGTAGAATACTTGTTTATTACTGCGACGCAATACTATAGCGTCTAAGAGCTGATCACCGCTGTATTAACGTAGAATAACCGGACTTGAAGTTGTCTGGTCAATTTTGACGGATACTGATCAAAATCGAAAATACTTAATCACAAGAAACAATGGCTACAGTATTAGTAACGACCAGTGGTCGGATTTCCGCATGCACTTCGCGGGATATCGAGTCGTAATCTAAATATGGATGGGACTCTAATCCCGCGACCGCGTCCGTATAAACAATGCTTGTACAAGTGTTAAACTTATTTCAATTTGCTTATAATTATTAAGTACTCCGTGAGAATTGCCAACTTCTTTTAACATTTTGCAGCCAATAACATATTTTCATATTGTAAAGACAGCTGGGTCGTTCTACTTTTTTACCGACAATACATCGTCATTTTTCTATATTTTGCTTTTTTTAACTATTGATAAGGTAACTATGGTTTTAATTTTTGATTTTAAAATACGTTGCGTGAATTTTTATTTGGACTAATTAATGATTATTTTTTCTTTATGATGGTTTTTCAGAATATACAGTATATTATATAGAGTGGCCGTTTTCAGAGGAGACTAAATTTTATATTACCACTCTGTCAAGCGATTCTATGAAAAACTAACTTAAAAAAAAAACACTGGATAAAGAAAGTGAAAGATTATTGAGTACCTACTAATAGATGAATAAATGTTTGGACGTATATTCAAACACTAAAACATTAATAATCAGTACTCTAACTGATAACGTATGGTAAAATGAGGACAGGCGATTGTCGGTAAAAAAGAAGAATGACCCAGCTATGTAATTAATTACTTTTCTACTTAGTCGTGATGTTGTTAACAATATACAAAAGATTATTTATCAATAGAAATAAAAATAAATAAATACTACATGGGGTAATTTCAAAATTCCGCTGTCATTACATTACAGTGTTGTAGTGTGCATGACCTCAACTCTCGTGGAACTACCAATACTA
This sequence comes from Acleris holmiana, assembly GCA_949316455.1. Classification (NCBI taxonomy): domain Eukaryota; kingdom Metazoa; phylum Arthropoda; class Insecta; order Lepidoptera; family Tortricidae; genus Acleris; species Acleris holmiana. Next base: position 452,661 of record OX438779.1, read on the forward strand.
AAATGTTAAATACCACATTACAAATTACCGGAATTACAAATAGTGAGGTATTATTTTTACATGGTGTTTTGCAAATCTAGTATAGCCTCGGAAGGCCTTCATCAAATTTTGATAGTTCAAAAAAGT